>ML782138.1:444072-471586 GCA_009831015.1 Picea engelmannii | reverse complement strand
CGACTATATTGTTTCCAGTCATTCTCTGGTTCCTGGTTATGCCTCTGTGTTTGAGATTTCTTGGTTTATAACAAACAGTTCTCTCCCTTTTCCATCTCTGTTTCATCTGTTGCCTAAGGACTCACAGTAGTGCAACTGTTGCAACAAAGGATTTGTTGTGGAGTTGTCGTGCCCTCTGGTTTTTTATGTGTTTGAATGTAAAAGGATTTTGCGTTTGAGCTCATTTCCTCTTTAATCTGTTGCATGCCGGATGTCTGTAATAGATCATAGCGCTCTTCTCGCGTGACTCTTCCACCTACTCGCCCTTTATTGCAACTCACTGTTTGAAGTTTACGCAAGACCTCACTCGTTCATGCATGCCTGGTCTGGTTTATGAGTTGATACGATATGGTTTTGAGTTTCCCTCTGTTTGATCACCCTTTAAATCAAACCGTGACATTAAATCTGATGGGCTTCGGGCTCTGCTCCTGCTAGCAATCCAGGAGTGACTTCCGAACGCCAACAGTATGATTTAGACCTGTAGGTGTATTATTAGTGGTTGTAAATGGTTTCACTGTGCAGGGAACCGGTCCCTCTAACCTGCTCGATTTTAGATTAAATTTATATGTCCGAACAATCTCCGGAATTTCTGTGTCTGAAATTTTTTATGACTAAAACTATATGTCTGATTTAAGACTGATTTTTATGAATATAATGCATTAAGGGATTAAGTTGACTGTGGTGCACATTATGTTCATAATTTACGCTGTGAATCTTATGTAATGAAATTTTGTTTAGAAAAATAAAAAATAAAATTGTAAATGAAATTTTAGGAATGTAATGTTTATGTTTGAAAAATTTACGTAGTGCAGTTTTATAGTTAGATCTGGTGATAATGCCCCTTCCTGTATCCTTTATACTGCTGATACAACTGCTCGAATTCTACATTTTTTGCAACATACTCCTGCTTCTGTGTAAGGATCTACAGGATCCATTTTTGCGACCAAGAGACCTAGAAAGCTTTCCCTATGAGATTGCCTTTGAAGACATGGCTTATTTTTCAGGTTCATAGTTATTTTATATAACTTCTCTGCCTCAAGCATGAGTGATTGTGATCGGATGATGTGAAAGATATGCCAGAGGATGGTACAGAGTCAAAATGATTGCCACTGTCACTCATATTGTGCTGATCAGACTTGGGTATGCCAATCAGACTTGGGTATGCCAGAATAGTGAAGACAAGCAGCTCCTAAAATAAGTTAAACAATACAAAAGTGCACCCACAGCCTTTTGGAGCCATGCTGAACAAATCAAATCTTGGCATCACTACTTCTGGGCAGCTCTTCAAATCCATAGTAGGGTCAATGGTCTAGAAAGAAGATGAACACATCATGTGTAAAATGCATCACGAAAACTCAAAGCAAGGGATCATATTATCTTCATTAAATGAAGACACGGTTCATCTAATGACAGACGTTTCTTACTCATATTGGTATGTTTCCAAGAGTGTTTCCCATTTCATTCATAGTTGTTGGTGAAATCGATTATCAAAATCATATTGGATGACTCACAACCAAACTCCTTCAAGGCAGTTATTACCCGATCTCCTTGTGGGTTATGTCATATAGTCCCCTGCAATTGTAAAAGAAATCGCCCAGAATTGCCCCTACCAGCAGCGTGCAATCCTTAACCCTTTGCCCTGCACATTTGCTTTAAAAACATATAAATTTTACCTCTGCCAGAGCATGAATGCGTTGTCTGGCTGCAACTTGTAGAACCTGTATTGTTCTCCTTGTCGGGGTCTACCCTTTTTTTAACTAATTTCGAGCTACCGACAGCACTGTGTTCAATTTTACCGTCACCACGCTTTAACGCTTGCAGAGATAGGGGGTCATGGGTTTAACATGATCAATGTGTCGACAAATTTTATGGGTAGAATGGAACGACAGATTTTTTAGTTAAGAGTTGACTGGACAGCCGGGCATTGCAGTAGTTTAGTGTTAGTTTTATTAAATCAAATGCCATTTTTTTTCGTTTAAATTTAGGCTACTTTATCTTTTATTTCAGACCTTTTATTCTGGCATGTCATAGGTGGTTCAAAATGCACAGGAACCATTACAGTATAGATTCATTTAAACATGAGGCGTAAGAGTATTATAAAATCGGCGTGTATACATCCTTAAATAGTAATGAATGGTTTATATTTCCTGATTATGTGATTGATGTCGTGTATGGTTAAGATTTTTATGTTTATTATGTTTAAATAATAAAATGTCTTTTTATTAATATTTCGTGGTGGAAGGAATGCTAATACTGATTTGTTTTTAGTTACTAATTATCAAAGTAGTGGAAAAAGGAATGAGTTTTATTATTATTTTATTAAGAGACGAAGAGGAAAGTTATGAAATAGTATGTTTAGTTGGAAAGGAATGCCTTTTGGTTAATATTAAATTTTGGCATGAAAGGAAGGTAATTACTAATTAAAAGTTGAAAATAATGCTTCTTTTTAATATTCATTCTAGAGAGGAAAGGAATGTATATAAAAGTGACAACTCAGCTGAAAAAATGTTTCCTAGTTGGTGAGTTTTATTTACTTAAAGAAGGGATTTATTTCTTTTAATCATTTATTAAAGAAGGAATTTGTGTTATGTATTCATTTAAAGAAGGAAACTGTTTATGCATTGATCATTGTTGTAAAATATAAAGGTAATGTCATTATAATATATTGTCTTGAATCACGTAAGAGTAATGCTCTTGTAATATAAATTATAGGTAATGTTAGGGTTAGAAACATATCAATGTAATGTTGTGGATATTTTAAATTGCTAAGTTAT
This sequence comes from Picea engelmannii, assembly GCA_009831015.1. NCBI lineage: Eukaryota > Viridiplantae > Streptophyta > Pinopsida > Pinales > Pinaceae > Picea > Picea engelmannii. The sequence goes on along the minus strand of ML782138.1, from coordinate 468,773 downwards.
TGTAATATTATGTAATGGCATTGGTACCTTACTGTAATCTATTGTTATTGTAATATGTATGGAGTAATTTCATTAAATATATTGTTGGTAATATGTAAAGGTAGTACTTTATTGCAATATAAAATAAAGATATAAGGTTGGTGTTGATAACATGATAAGTAATTTGATTGTTATTTTAATTGCAAAGTTATTGTAATATAAGATATAATGGCAATGCTATTTTATTGTAATGTTATTGAAATTTTGTAGTTATTGATGACACATAAAATGTAAGGTCCTTGAACTAAGTACCATGGATTATTACGATTTGGTAAATGGGGATTGCAATTACTTCAATTTACATTATTCTAAGGTTGGGTTGGGTAACTTGTCAATTAATGGAATTAATGGAGTAATTGGTTTGTAATTAATGCCAATTGAGTCGTAGAAATTTACCTTGTCTTAACAATGGTTGGTCATTGTCGGAGTCCTTCTAATTTGCGCATTCTAGAGAGGATGTAGTTGTTCAGTTAATAATTGTTGTACTTGGTTGTGATCATTTAATTGCTTGGTCTGCTTGTGTCGGGCGGGATGTAGACACCTCCATGTTCCTCAAAACAGTCACCAACCCTGAGACCTTAAATGGTTAAAATCGATGGGAACCTGGGCTTGAGCGTTGCTTATGTGTCTTGGAGTTCCTAACCATTTCAGGGTAGGACAGGCAAGTAGTCAGTCTTACTTATTGTCGATTGATCGTTGTTAAATGAATGCAGTCACTTGTTGTGAGTCTTATGTTGTCTTGTTGTGTTCATAGTGGTTTGCGTCTTATTCTTCATCGGGTGGCAATGCAGAGTCAAAGGTGTTTATTTCCCTTGTACACGCGCGCACACACCTGTAACAAAAAAAAATATTTTGCAGTTGTTATAAGAGGTTTGTCGCATAACAAGGAGGATTGTTACATATGGTATCAGAGCAGGTTTGACCCGCGACTTGGGATCGCTACGGATTTCATTGACATGATTTAATTATACTGTTGTTGATTGAGTTGATTGTGTGTGTATAGGTAATCATGGTTAGAGGATGTCACGGAGGCAGACAACGAGGTGGTAGGGGAGGTGGAGCGATGCCTCCAATAGCATCCAAACTTGAGGGGTCTAACCCCCAGGGAGACGAGCAGGTTCTTGGACAGGAGTAGATAGCAGTTGGTGATGTTGTCGGGATGATGAGATCTTTTCAGCACATGTCTGAGGCACTGATCAGCGATTTGGACAGAGATGAGGCAAGAGCCCCGACACCCACTGAGGTTACACCACGCGCACCGGCCATTACTGGTAGCATTCACCATGAACTCTAGAAGGTCAAATTTCTCGAGTTCTTTGGTGCCCCGAATGGTGCAGTCGTCAAGGCATGGTTGGAGAACATGGCGATGTTCTTCACACTTCACGATTATACCTCCAACATGAAGGTCCGCATGGTGGTCTTTCAACTGAAGGGGAGCACTCTTCTATGGTGGAAGACGCTCCTACCACAGCTGAACATGGTCGTCGAAGATGTGTCATAGGAACTATTCAAGGAATGGTTCCGAGAGAGGTACCTTTCAGAGGAATTCATTGAGTGTCAGCTCAATGAGTTCAACACCTTACGACAGGGAGGTCGTACGTTGCCCGAGTACGAGGCACGTTTTATGGAGCTGCTCTGGTACGCTCCACACCTTAACACAGAGAAACTTAAGGTCAACAGGTTCATGTTAGGCCTTAACGACAGTATACGTGAAAAGGTTAGGATTTTGATGCCTCAAACCTTGCACGATGTCGTCCAGAAGGCCCTCATAGCCGAGGAAGAGCTTATCAGTGGAGGTCAGACCAAGACTCCAGCGAGACTAGCAGGGCAGGGTTCATCTAGAACACCACAGCACCAGACACCAGCAAGACATACATCGGGATATCGTGGCTTCCAGAGGGGATCCACTTTCATTACACCCCGACGACTGTCGCCTCAACAGTGGACACCTTATCGGGGAACATAGCATCAACAACAGCATCGCCCATCGCAGTAGCAGTTTAGGCCTGTTCAACAGAACAGACCAGGGTTCCATTCCAGTGGGTCGTCATCTTCTACTTCAGGTACTAGGACTACTGGGCCGAAGAAGGGGTGTTGGATGTGTGGGGAGCCACACTACCAATGCGACTGTCCTGTGGAGAGGACCAGAGCATCCGGATCAACCGGACCCACTACAATGGGAGATATGGGCAAGGCGCATCAGATTCATGCAGCGATGAATAAGTGCCAGGTAGAGCACCAGTCGATTGTGCTCAAGGCAATAGGTACTATCGTTGACCAGACCCTTAGAATTTTGATAGATCCCGATGCTACCGAGAGTTTCATTTCTGGTGCAGTGCTAAAAGGAATTAAGGTAACGACAGTCGAACAGGATGATTTTAGCTTCATGGAGATGGCCTTGGGAGCCAAACATAAGGTTGGAGGAAAGGTTATGGGCTATGCCCTTAACCTGGGAGAGTTTGTCACGAGGGACAACTTGTACATCACGATATTAGGATCTTATCACGTCGTGATTGGTATGGATTGGTTGGAATCACATGAGGCGATACTCAACTGTAAGACAAAATGGTTGAGCTTGGTCAATGATGAGGGATAGAGACGTGTGATTGTAGGACAGAACCGGGGAGTTTCCCTGAGGTTCATCTCTTCCTTGCAACTTCGGAAGAGCATGCGCAAGGGGTGCAAGCTTTATGCGATCCTTGTGCTAAATGACACGAGAGTAGCGGAAGGCCTAAAACACCTTCTGGTGGTAAAGGAGTTTGCAGACGTATTTCCACAGGAGTTACCTGGGATTCCACTGGAGAGAGAGTTGGAGTTTACCATAGACCTAAAACCAAGGACCGAACCGATAGCAAGAATGCCTTATCGGATGTTGACCCCAGAGTTACAAGAGTTGAAAATGTGACTAAAGGAGTTGTTGGACCTGGGACTGATACATCCTAGTGTGTCACCGTGGGGTGTGTCGATTATTTTCATACAAAAGAAGGACAGATCGTGGAGGCTTTGCATTGACTACCGTCAAGTGAACAAGGCTACGATCAAGAACCAGTATCCCTTGCTGAGAATTGATGATTTATTCGATCAAATGAAGGGTGCGACGATGTTCTGCAAGATCTATTTATGATCAGGATATCATCGGTTACGGATCAAGGAGGATGAAATCCCTAAGACTGCCTTTAAGATGAGATTTGGACATTATGAGTTTACTATTTTATCATTTGGACTGACAAACGCCCTGGGGGTATTTATGAGTCTGATGAACAGGGTGTTCTGCGAGTACTTGGACAAGTTCGTCCAAGTATTCATTGACGATATTTTGATCTACTCTCGGATGATGGAGGAGCATGACGAGCACTTGCTCTTGGTACTACAGTGTCTGCGAGAGCACAAATTGTATGGGAAGTTGTCCAAATGCTCTTTTTATAAATCGAGGATTCACTACTTAGGGCATGTCATCTCCGGTGAAGGTATCGTCATGGATCCAACCAAGGTCGAGGCCATTATGGAATGGCCTACGCCAACGAATGTCACAGAAGTGCGTAGCTTTATGGGTTTAGTAGGATACTATCGATGGTTTGTCGATGGATTTTCGAAGATAGCAAATCCGATCACGAAATTGCAGAATAAAAACAAGAAGCTTGTTTGGACCGAGAAATGTGCGGAAGCATTTAGGAGGCTTAAGGAGTTGTTAACAACAACACCAATACTAAAGGTCTCTGACATGGACGTGGACTTCTTGGTATGCACAGATGCATCCAAGGAAGGTTTAGGCAGAGTCTTGATGCAAGATGGACGAGTAATTGCTTACATTTCGAGGAAACTGAGAAGGCATGAGGATAACTACATGACGCACGATTTGGAGTTATTAGCCATCATATATGTCTTGAAGGTTTGGAGACACTACCTTGTTGGATGAAAATTTGAACTAAAGACTGATCATTTTGGACTACAAAACATTTTTACACAAAGCAACCTGAACACGCGGCAACGACGTTGGTCGGAATTGCTTAGCGAGTACGACTTTGAGATTACTTACATAAAGGGAACAATGAACCGAGTGGTGGATGCTTTGAGTCGGAGGCCACGCATTTTTTCGGTGTTGCCTCTTTAGACGAATCTACGTGAAAATATTCTAACTTTACAATGTGACGATGACTGGTACAAGGAGGTTGAGGGTTTTATCGGACAAAACACAATGATGGTACCATGATATGAGGGATTTTCATTTGATAGTGATGGGTTATTGAGGTTTAAAAGTTGGATTTACATACCACCAAACGACGAGTTGAGGATGTTGATCCTGAGTGAGGCTCATAGAGCAGTTTACATGGCTCACCCGAGAGTCACGAAGATGAGGGTAGACCTTAAACCCTTATTCTTCTAGAAGGGAATGAAGGCCGACATAGTCAACTATGTGGCCAGATGTCCAAAGTGTCAGCAGGTAAAGCATGAACACAGACACCCAGCAGGGTTACTACAACCCCATGCCATTCTGGAATCGAAATGGGAGGTTATTTCGATGGATTTTATCATTGGATTTCCACTGACGACAAGGAGACATGACTCGATTTTTGTAGTAGTAGACACTCTGACGAAGAGTACTCACTTTATTCCTGTGTGTATGACGTATCAAGCACCTGACATTGCTAGAGTTTTCATCAGTGAGATTATGAGGCTGCATGGTGTGCCTAAGAGGATTATATCCGATCGAGGATCGGTGTTTACTGGACGATTTTGGACGAGTTTCCAAGAGGCCTTGGGAACCCTATTTAACTTTAGTATTGTGTATCACCCAGAGACTGACAGGTAGATAGAACGAATGAACCAAACCTTGGAATACATGTTGCGCATGTACATGATGGACCAACAAAAGCATTGGGAAGAATTCATGCCACTAGTGGAGTTCACTTACAACAATAATTACCAGAGCACCATTAAGATGGCACCTTTCGAGTTTCTTTACGGGCGACCATGTCGGATGCCTTTGAGTTGGGATCGACTTGAGAATAGGGTCCTGGTGGGACCATAAGTGATCCAAGAAATGGAAGAACAAATGCAAACAATAAGAGAAAGGATTAAAGAAGCGTAGGATCGACCATAGAGTTATGCCAATGTGCACCTAGTCGACCGTAGTTATGAGGTCGGCGATCGAGTCTTCTTACGGGTTAAACAACATAAGAGTTCAATCAAGTTTGGGAAGGGAGATAAAATCTCTCTTAGGTTCGTGGGACCTTTTGAGATTGTGGAGAGAAAGGGGCACATGGCCTATCGACTAACCTTGCCTGATTCATTGAGGCGTATGCACAATGTTTTTCATGTATTTGTTCTGAGATGTTAAATTAGTGATCCTACACATATGATTGACATGAGTTCCTTGTAAGTATCAGACGAGGGAGTGATCACGGCTGATCCGGTCTGCATCTTAGATCATCGCATTCGACAGTTACGACTTCGAACCGTAGATTAGGTCAAGGTCCAGTGGGACAATTATAGTCCGCACTCGGCAACCTCGGAGGACGCATATGATATGGACCAGGAGTTTCCATTTTGTTTGATTGATAGACTTATGATACTGTGATGCAATTATTTCATCTTTTATACTATGAAACTTTGGGACGAAGTTTATACCAAGAGGGGGTGTATGTAACATCCCACTCTGGTGCACTGAGAAAACTTATTCTTTGAGGACACTTGCTCGCAAGTGATCCAAATTATTATGATATTAAAACATTTGTCTCTGATTATGATGCGTTATGATAGATGACATGACATTTTACAGCATTGACATAGGCAGGTGCTATTAACTCGGTTTTATTGAGTGTATAGGGTTATGGACCTCGAGGAATCAGGGGCATTGATGGAACCCCTTGGACTCCAGATTGAGTCAGGGAGTGTGCTATTTGGGTTGATTTATTTACTGTGCTATTACATTTGATTAGATGATATGATGTGGACATGTTCTGACATGATTTTTGATGATGTAGGCTGACAATAGGCTGCCGACCAGACTCACATATGGAGTAAAGGGGCCACACACATGACTACCAGAGAGGTTGAGGGAGAGGTGTGGACAGCAGCCCTGCCACAGCCTACTAGCACTCTCACCGTGGCTCGAACTGTAGGTTAACAATTACCTAGTTCGAGAGGACCCATGATGCTATGAGGGAATATTGTGACAGTCACTCACGATGAATTCTAAGGGGCACGCAATAAGGCGGGGGCCTTATTCCTTAGAAGCACTTAGTCTCCCACAAGTTCACTTAGCAGAGTGTTGACTCCAGGGGTTATTAATGTCTACCAATCAGTCAAGAGGCGAGTGGCACCCTTGGAGCATGTGGTGCATCTTGAAGGGCACGTCGCGCAAAAGAAACACAAGAAGCGAGTGGCACCCTTGGAGCACATGGTGCATCCTAAAGGGCACGTCGCACAAAAGAAACAAAAGAGGCGAGTGGCACCCTTAGAGCACGTAGTGCGTCCTGAATTGCACGTCGCGTTGATGATGTTAAAGGAACGAACCTAGATGGCCCTAAGACAAATACCTCATAAGAAATTTTAAAACGACTCCCCTAATTAAATTGTCGCCTAGTTCAAAATCTAAGTCCTAAGTCAAAAACTTCGCTTGGGGTAAAAGTTTGCCTACCCTTCAAAAAACATCTCTAAAAATTTAAATAGTAAAATGTAAAATAAAAACCCTTAAGTAATAATTTTGGTCTTCATAAATTTTTGGGGAAAATGAAGAGAGTAATAAATCAATTAAAAGTTGTGGATAAAATATAAAGAAGAATTTAATTATTTAACTTGAGAAAGTGTAAAAGATATTAAATTATTAATAAAGAGGAAAAGAGATTAATTTGCGCAACTAGCATTTTGGCTCTGATAAAAAGGGGAAAGAAGGGAATAATAAAAAAATTAGGAAACTAAGGAATGGAGGAAACATAATAAGGGAAAGAAGGGAACTTATGGTAAAAAGCGAGGTCAACTTAGTAAAGAATCCGCAATAAAGAACCTTCTAAATTGAACTAAATTAGCAACATCATTTTAGGGAAAGTATTTAAACCTGTAAGAGAATCTAGGAACACCTAGGAGTAAAAATAGGAGCAACCCTAGGTGGGTGAGGGAAATAAGACAAATTTAATAAATTAAAGAAAATAGTTAATGGAGAAACATGGGGGATGGACGACACTTGTACGAAGGAGAATTATTAGAAGATTTTTATTAAAAATTAAATTAAATGAGATTTAGGGAAAGATGGAAGTTCTAAAACTCGATAAAAGAAAGGGAAGAGAAGGAAGAACGGGATCAACTGTTAGCATAACGTTATGCTACCAGAATTGTGACTTGATTGATTACTTGTATGGAGTTGGGATTTCCCAGCTCGGATAGGAGTGGTAGCTCGGACTTGCGAGGTGAGATGGGAGCTAGACGTACCATATGGATAGTGTGTGGCCCCTTTGAGGCTCAAGAGGGCTAAGGGGGAAGCAGAGTACCCCTAGTGATTGGCTGGGAGGTACAGGTGTAGTCTCGACAGTTGACGAGAAGGATTTGCCCAGAGTGCGTGAACGACACTCGGAGCAGGAGAACATGCAAAGGTACGCCCTTCAGATTAATGACAGACTATGTAGGATGTATTATTTAGACCTGTAGGTGTATTGTTAGTGGTTGTAAATGGTTTCACTATGCAGGGAACCCGTCCCTCTAACCTGCTCGATTTTAGATTAAATTTATATGTCCGAATAATCTCCAGAATTTCTGTGTCTGAAAATTTTTATGACTGAAACTATATGTTTGATTTAAGACTGATTTTTATGAATGTAATGCATTAAGGGATAAAATTGACTACGGTGCACATTATGTTCATAATTTACGCCGTGAAACTTATGTAATGAAATTTTGTTTAGAAAAAAAAAATGTAAATGAAATTTTTGGAATGTAATGTTTATGTTTGGAAAATTTGCGTAGTGCAGCTTTATAGTTAGATCTGGAAATAATGCCCCTTCCTGTATCCTTTATACTGTTGATACAACTACTTGAATTCTACATTTTCTGCAACATACTCCTGCTTCTGTGTAAGGATCTACAGGATCCATTTTTGCAACCAAGAGACCTAGAAAGATTTCCCTATGAGATTGCCTTTGAAGACATGGCTTAGTTTTCAGGTTCATAGTTATTTTATATAACTTCTCTGCCTCAAGCATGAGTGATTGTGATTGGCTGATGTGAAAGATATGCCAGAGGATGGTACAGAGTCAAAATGATTTCCACTATCACTCATATTGTGCCGATCAGACTTGTGTATGCCAATCAGACTTGGGTATGCTAGAATAGTGAAGACAAGCAGCTCCTAAAATAAGTTAAACAATACAAAAGTGCACCCACAACCTTTTGGAGCCATCGTGTACATTTTCCATGGTGAACAAATCAAATCTTGGCATCACTACTTCTAGGCATCTCTTCAAATCCATAGTAGGGTCAATGGTCTAGAAAGAAGATGAACACATCATGTGTAAAATGCATCACGAAAAATCAAAGCAAGGGATCATATTATCTTCATTAAATGAAGACACGGTTTGTCTAATGATAGACATTTCTTGCTCATATTGGTATGTTTCCAAGAGTGTTTCCCACTTCATTCATACCTGTTGGTGAAATCGATTATCAAAATCATATTGGATTACTCACAACCAAACTCCTTCAAGGCAGTTATTACCCGATCTCCTTGTGGGTTATGTCATATAGTCCCCTGCAACTGTAAAAGAAATCGCCCAGAATTGCCCCTGCCAGCAACATGCAATCCTTAACCCTTCGCCCTACACATTTGCTTTAAAAACGTATAAATTTTACCTCTGCCAGAGCATGAATGCGCTATCTGGTTGCAACTTGCAGAACCTGTACCGTTCTCCTTGCCGAGGTCTGCCCTTTTTTTAACTAATTCCGAGCTAGCGACAGGACTGCATCCAATTTTATCATCACTGCGATTTTAACGCTTGCAGAGAGAGGGGGTCGCGGGTTTAACTTGATTAGTGTGTTGGCAGATTTTATGGGTAGAATGGAACGAATTTTTTTTTAGTTAAGAGTTGAGTGGACAGCTGGGCATTGCAGTAGTTTAGAGTTAGTTTTATTAAATCAAATGTCTTTTTTTTTTCATTTAAATTTAGGCTACTTTATCTTTTATTTCAGCCCTTTTATTTTGGCATGTCATAGGTGGGTCAAAATGCACAGGAACCATTACAGTATAGATTCCTTTAAACATGAGGCATAAGAGTATTATAAAATCGGCATGTAGACATCCTTAAATAGTAATGAATGGTTTATATTTCCTGATTACGTGATTGATGCCGTGTATGGTTAAGATTTTTATGTTTATTATGTTTAAATAATAAAATGTCTTTTTAGTAATATTTCATCGTGGAAGGAATGCTAATATTGATTTGTTTTCAGTTACTAATTATCAAAGTAGTGGAAAAATGAATGACTTTTATTATTATTTTATTAAGAGACGAAGAGGAAAGTTATGAAATAGTATGTTTAGTTGGAAAGGAATGCCTTTTGGTTAATATTAAATTTTGAAATGAAAGGAAGGTAATTACTAATTAAAATTTGAAATGAATGCTTCCTTTTAATATTCATTTTAGAGAGGAAAGGAATGTATATAAAAGTGGCAACTCAGCTGAAAAATGTTTCCTAGTTGGTGAGTTTTATTTACTTAAAGAAGGGATTTATTTCTTTTAATCATTTATTAAAGAAGGAATTTGTGTTATGTATTCATTTAAAGAAGGAAATTGTTTATGCATTGATCATTGTTGTAAAATATAAAGGTAATGTCATTATAATATATTGTCTTGAATCACGTAAGTGTAATGTTCTTGTAATATAAATTATAGGTAATGTTAGGGTTAGAAACATATTAATGTAATGTTGTGGATATTTTAAATTGCTAAGTTATTGTAATATTATGTAATGGCATTGGTACCTTACTGTAATTTATTGTTATTGTAATATGTATGGAGTAATTTCATTAAAATATATTGTTGGTAATATGTAAAGGTAGTACTTTATTGCAATATAAAATAAAGATATAAGGTTGGTGTTGATAACATGATAGGTAATTTGATTGTTATTTTAATTGCAAAGTTATTGTAATATAAAATATAATGACAATGTTATTTTATTGTAATGCTATTGAAATTTTGTTTTTATTGATGACACATAAAATGTAAGGTCTTTGAACTAAGTACCATGGATTATTACGATTTGGTAAATGGGGATTGCAATTACTTCAATTTACATTATTCTAAGGTTGGGTTGGGTAACTCGTCGATTAATGGAATTAATTGAGTAATTGGTCTATAATTAATGCCAATTGAGTCGTAGAAATTTACCTTGTCTTAACAATGGTTGGTCGTTGTCGGAGTCCTTCTGATTTGCGCATTCCAGAGAGGACATAGTTGTCCAGTTAATAATTGTTGTACTTGGTTGTGATCATTTAATTGCTTGGTCTGCTTGTGTCGAGCAGGATGTAGACAACTCCATGTTCCTCAGAACAGTTGCTAGCCCTGAGACCTTAAATGGTTAAAATTGATGGAAACTTGGGCTTGAGAATTGCTTATGTGTCTTGGAGGTCCTAACCATTATAGGGTAGGACGGGCGGGTAGTCAATCTTACTTATTGTCGATTGATCGTCATTAAATGCATGCAGCCACTTGTTGTGCATCTTATGTCATCTTGTTGTGTTCATCGTGGTTTGTGTCTTATTCGTCGTTGGGTGGCGACGCAGAGTCGAAGGTGTTTATTTCCCTTGTACATGCGCACACACACCTGTAACAAAAAAAAATATTTTGCACTTGTTATAAGATCTTTGTCGGCGTAACAAGGAGGATCGTTACAGTTTTCCTCATGAAGGGAAGATTGTGACTATTGACCAATTATCCTTTGCGTACACTAGTCCCAATGCATCCATTGGACCATCGATCCCCATGATCGACTATTCTCAACTGGCAACTAAGAATATCGGTGTCGGAATGTATTCTTCCCTTATGGTTACTTTCAACTTCATGGCACTGATTCACCATGTTTACGCCATGTCTAGTAGGCTCGTTTCAACAAAGAGGTCCATTCCTTTCCATACTTCCTATTTTAATGATCCATGGACCCTACTTTCCCTGACTTCATCTTGTGAAGGGCAATCACATGTTGGAATGGCCATGCCACTATTGGCAACAAAGATTGTGTATCAAGTTGTCCTTGACTCTTTTTCCGATCACGATCCTGTTACCTCATCGACGAACGAGGAGGATCCTATTCTTAGGCCCATGTGGGCCACTTCGTTGTCTTGTTCACATGATTGCCTCAATGAGACTTTTCCCTTGGACGAAGCTATCATCGAAGCCATGAATGGTTCTGACAAACCTTGGGATGATATGCATCACTGCTCTTATTTTCTCTTAGATCTTGAAATAATCGAACAAGATGTCTTTCGATCCACTTTGAGTGAAATAGTTAGTCACATTGTAGTTCCACTTGATACCCATAGCATTTATGCCAAAGGAAATATGGATAATATTTCTCCTACCGTCACGATCGATATCTCTCGTACCCTTGGCAAGATTGAAAACATACATATCGGTCTCGATTGTTCGCTAGAAGAAATCCTAATCTACATCGAACTCTTCAAGGAATTCTGATATGTATTTGCTGGGTCATATGAAGAGATTCCAGGAATCGACCCTCATATTGTTGAGCATGATATTAGAACTTATCTGGATGCTAAACCTATTTGAGAATGTCTTAGAGCTATCAATCCTCAGAAGGCTCTTGCTATTAAGGTAGAGGTGGAGAAGCTACTTAATGTTGGCTTCATCTACCCAGTTCCCTTGACTGAATGGGTATCCAATATCATTCATGTGAATAAGAAGCAAGGAACTATCTATGTATGCATGGAATTTCTTGACCTGAACCAGGCCTGTCCTAAAGACAAATTCCCGACACCTTTCATCGATCATATTCTTGATGAGTGTGCGAGAAGATAATTGTTTTCTTTTATGGATCAACCAAATTCAAATTAAACCTGATGGTCAACACAAGATGACATTTATTTTTCCTTGGGGTACTTTCGCATACTAGAAAATTCCTTTCGGCCTTAAAAACACCGGAGCAACCTTCCAATGTGTTATGATCTTCGCATTCCATGATCTTAAGCATATAGTCGAATCCTAACTTGACAATCCCACTGCTCACTCTTGAAATAGAGCAGATCACTCTATGCAACTTCATCTTGTTTTTGAAAGATGTCGTTACTCTAGAATCCGACTAAACCCTCATAAGTCCATATTTTGCATTAGGTCTGGTCATATTCTGGGATTTCTAGTTTCTGAGACCGAGATCATGCTAGATCTGTTAAAGGTTGAGGCAATACTTTGATTTCCTCCCCTGGGCACTATTTGACAACTTCAAGGTTTACAAGGGAAAGCTAACTTCTTATGTCAGTTTATAGTAAACTATGCCAATATCACTAAGGGTTTCATGCGTCTTTTGAAGAAGGACACCCCTTTTATCTGGGATGAGCAAGCCTAGGTGTCCTTTGATGCTTTGAATAAATCCTTCGTATCAACGCCTCTGTTGAAGTGTCGTGATTACACTAGGGATTACTTGCTTTATCGCCGTGTCTGAGGAGATGATTGGTATGGTTTTGTTTTAGTAGGATGATGAGCTCCGCGAGCATGTCATATACTATCTTAGTCAAAACTTAGTCGGTCCTGAGCTTAATTATTCTTACATTGAAAAGATAGCTTTGGATGTCGTTCATGTAGTCCAACTTTTACGTCATTATATATTGCTTTGAAAGACTATTGTGGTTGCTGATGTCAATCCATTTCAATATGTCCTTACCAGGTGTATCATAGGGGGAAAATATAATAAATGGATTGTCATTTTACAATAATTTGATCTTGATTTCGCTTCTTCAAAATCCAATAAATCAGTAGTCTTCATGGATTTAATATCCGACTTTCCATGATTAGATGAGGATGTTATCCATGTTGATTCGTTTGCAGATGAACACATTTTTCTTTTCTAGTCATCTGACCCCTGATATAGAGACATTGTTCTCTATCTTCAAACTTTGAAGTTCCCTCAGCATCTCTCACGAGATGATCAACGATGTGTAAGGTACCAAGCTAAGAATTATACTATCATCAGTGACACTTTGTATCACCGAGGAATAGACAATATCTTGTGTCGTTGTTTAACTCACAGAGAAGTTGAGTCAGTCCTAAATGATTGCCACAGTGGGTCTTGTGGTTGGCATCTATCCGAGCTTGTGATAGCCCAAGAAATTTTGCAAGCCATTTATTTCTGGCCTTCTATATTTAAAAATTGTATTCAAGTGGTTAAGAAGTGTCACCTCTTCCAGGTGTTCACTCGGAAAATGTTCTCACATATAGACCCTCTTCACCCAATCATTATCATCGGTCCCTTCATCAAGTGGGGGGTGGACTTCATGGATTGCAACCCAACTTCGGTTGGGGGGCATCAACACATTATCATGGCCATCAACTAATTTACTAAGTCATCTGAGGCCATGTCTATAGTTAAATCTGACGAGAAGACTTTCTCCTTCTTCGTATTCAATCAAATTATCGCCCGGTTCGGTATCCCGAGTCATATTGTCACTGATCACGGTAGTCACTTTCTGACGCAGACCCCCAAACCCTTGGGTCGAGGTCTGCATAGGATCGTTCTAATGTGCCCTTTGAGTCTGATTGACTCTTTGGTTTCCCTTCAGGAAATACCTTTCACACACAATAGTGTATCCATAGGTCCTTATGAGTGTTCTCACGCGATCAAACATGAAGCATAAACCCTCATATCCTGACCCGAAATAGGATTGTGCCCTTCAATAGTTTGGGACTTTGGGTTTCACAACTTCACGATCCTTGATGTCAAGGGTTCCTGTCCCTACAACCTATGAAACCCGAATTGACGAACTCCGATGTAATCAACAAAGGTTAACTTTTCAATGGGCTTCTCACTTCATTGGGATTTTGGACTTCGCGATTTTGTGAATCCAGATGCAAGGCTCCTAGTCCTTTGACCTCCGAACCCTGAAACGGTCAACGTAACTTGACTTCACCTGGCGACAAGTGCGCCACCTGTCTTCTCAAACTTTGCGGCTTTCTACCTTTGACGTAGACTCCTGCCACCTGTCACTCTCTTGGGTTTTCGGGAATCTTGCTCCCAAAGCATTGTCTCCTCCATCTCCCGACACCCGAAGTGCCAAAATCCAGAACTCCATGTCACTTCCTATCGCAACTCGTGATTTCGAGAATTTTGTTCCACTGCACTCAACTCCTTGTCGTCAGGATCCCCAAAATGTCGAAATGATCCGATGGCTTGTGTGAACCACGATCAACGGTCTATGTTGGTTATAGATCCTAGAGTGGAAAGATTGACTACCTCTAACCACCTTGTGACTTTCCTGGATCCTACGGTCCTCGTGATTTTGTGAATTCCCCACAGAGGATTCCGTCCGCTCATTGGTCCTTGATAATACTGCAAAATAAACCAAGGTTCTTCCACTGGAACTTAACTTCTGTTGGATGACTTCAACCCTTGTTTCCCTTCGAAGTAGTTCGACCTTGTCCTCCTTTGAACACTTCAATGGCGCTACCCCTTCTAAACTTTCTCTGCAATTTTGAGTCTTCGAAAAGACTCTTGCACGCACTCCTTGTGACAATCCATCAAATAATTTTAAGTATTTGAGTTCTCAACTCTGTGCACTCTCCTGCAACAACAGTCCTTCAATTCACCCCTTAGTTGATAAGTTCTGAGCTTTCAACCAGCCTGTGCACACCTTGCATGACTTCTGTGCTTCACCTGCACTTCTGCAGGAATGAGAACAATGGTATATCTCCTGAGCTTTCAGAGATAAGCTCTGAACCTCCGTCAATGCACTCCTTGCGAATGATTTCACTGCACTCCTTGCAGGAACTCTCACTCAGGAAGAGAAACAATTGAAACTCATTCTCTCTCTCTCAAACTTCAAACATTCAACATGAAATCATACATTTACACAATATTAGAACAAATGAATAACAGAGAGAATAAACAACCCTGAGCATATCATTCAACATGTATACACAGAAAGCATCATAACACCATGAATCTGATTCAAAGCTCCATATATTAATTCAAAGCCTCTATACATGGGTTCTTCTCTACAACTTTCTGCTACAGCAATTTCTTTCTTCTCTATGCTCAATGATACAATGCTCTCTAATGTTACAATGATACAAAGGTGAGGGTGTCTATAGTCGGTTTTCCCTCCTATGCTCCTAAACTGTCAAATCTTCATTCAAACCTACCTACTTTCATTAACTACACATAAATGCCTTAATGTTTTACAGATGAGAGCAATCACTCAAGATCTATTTTACAATATGTAAGTACGATTCCCTTTAACCATTACATTAATGTTTCAAAAATATTTCAAAACGTGCATTGGTGGTCTTCAATTGTCTTCCCCTTCACGCTCGCTTGACTACTTACGATGCTCCTGCATCACTTTCATAATGAAATGATGGAAGAAATAACATCTAAGCTTGGGATTAGACATGGTCATTCCTCACCTTATTACCCCCAGAAAAATGGACAAGCAGAGGCCGTGAACAAGTCTCTCAAGACCATTTTGCAAAAAACAGTCAGCCAGAGTAAGTCCGACTGGCACATTATGCTATATCCCGCACTCTAGGCATATTGAACTTCGGTCAAGACTACCATCATATTTTACCCTTTCCAGTTAGTACACGGTGTGGAGTTGATATTACCTATTGAATGTGAAATCCCTTCTCTTTATTTGGTAGTCGTGATCCTACCTGATACTTATGATCTTGAGAGACTCCTTGTACACCTAGAGAGTCTTGATGATCAACGTCAAGATGCCTCTATGACTATCGAGGAAAAAAAAAGATGTGTCAAGGTTCAATATGATAAGTTTGTCTATCCTCGGTTGTACACTGAGGATGATTTTGTCCTCTTATATGATCAAGACAAAGAACCACTGGGGGAAATCAAGTTTAAAACCATGTGGCACGGTCCTTATATCACTTGATGTGTCTTAGAAAAAGGATCCTATCAGTTAGAATATTATGAAGGGAATATGTTGGTCGAGCCGAGAAATGGGCTCTACTTGAAAAGATATTACGCTTGAGCCCCAAGCTTGGGCGGAACTCTTTGTATAATAATGTAATTTAGTGTATATATCTTTTCCATTTCTTTTAATCTTCAGATTGCTTATCAAGTTTTCCCTTGGTTGGAAGATGTCAATAGAGTCTTCGGTCTACCTAGGATTCGCAGACAGAGCCATTCGTCATACATGGAACTTGGCTTCCGTTGCTTGGGTGGTTTACTCACCTTAGGGTCTACTAGTGTCTTTAGGTGGCGTATGCCTAAGGCCATCCATGAATAATGTGGCATAATATAGTGTCATAGTAGAACTTTTGCGCGATGCTATCTCACGTGGTATTCTCTCTATAGAAGTTCGCCTGGATTCCCAATTAGTAGTATCTCAGTTGAATGACAGTTACCACGTGCGGGATCCTCCTTTACTCTGACGATTCCTACGGGTATGTATTTTAGAACGAAAGTTTGATTTCATTACTTATTATAACATTCCTAGGAGTTCTAATCGTCTATTCTATGCTTATGCTAATTTCATTTTAGATTGTCATTGTCACATTACTAAAGAAACGAAAACCATCTCATCAATCCACACATTGTAAATATAAGTAAAGCTAAAGATCCTTGTTTTATATATATTTCAAACAATATATGGTGTTTATAGTACAAAATTGGGGCTAACACCCTCAATACACATATATGGTCGATACTACAATATCCACGACATATATGCCTGTGGTACCGATGTGTGTCATGGTAACAAAATACGACATTTGTGAGGGGCCAAAAGAGTTGCACCCAAGCTCTGGGCACACCAACCACTTTTTGTTGCATGGATTTCGATAGTTGCTCTACATGAATCATCAAAATCCTAGGAGTCAAACGAGACAGGTTTCCCTAAACATTCTAAAGGACTCTATCATCTTCTCCTTCCACTGCCTCATTTCCCCAGTTCCTCCAACGATGTTGAGGAATCTTGTCCACCCATCGCGGATCCACATCTGCGTCAGACAAGTGTGTAGTTAGTACTTAAGCACCATCCAAAAATATTTTTTTCTACTATACAAAAATACAAAAAAAAATGAAATATTACAAACATTTGACATACCTATGTCCCTGTAGGCGGTCCATGGTGGGAGTGACATATCAGGGTCCCCTCTGAATTTGATCCCTGCATAAGGATAGTCATCAATAGAAATGACCAGTCGCTACCAACAGTAGAAGAAATCCTCGTTGTAGGGGGTGGGAACCCTACCTCCCCCCTACCATCTCATTACCTTGGTCCACCATGCCATGGCTGGATCGTGAGGTCCTCTCAGAAGAATCTCGACTCTAGGTCACAAACCTAGAACCTTCTTGAAGAAAAAGATGCATAAGATAGAGGCAAACCTGAAGTTCCTCCTGCTACCATGTTTTCACTCTGTCAAATGGCTCTTCATATTAGCCAACAGTGAGGTACACCAATCACATACTGTGGGTCTCAACCACTCTACAACATAGAACATGAGCAGCCTCGATTCCTGGTTCAGTGAAGCTGATCTTGGGATCCTGTTCAACATGAGGACATCAATCTTGAGGATGAGATTGTTTATCGCTCGGATGGGGAGTTGACTCCCGACCTTTGGGGTCCCTGCTACACAGTGAGCATGTATGTACTCCTTTGTTTTCATTCTTCTCCCTTCTCCCTATGATTTTAGGTTTATGACCTCACCCTGGTGCAATAATCAAGTCAAAAAGTAGGTATCCTCTACTTCAATCATCAATGGTGGCCCATCGAGGATGAAGCTTTAATTGTCAAGGTCTCACTAACCCACAAGCATCTCAAGAAACCTCACCTCGACCCTCATCCCTTTGAGTGCCCAAAATTTGTATAATCCCCATCTTTTCAAGTCCATTTGTGCCCTCGGATCTCTGTCCCAAGTAGCATCTACCTCGTCATGCTCCCTTTCCCTCCATTCTAGCACCATCCTACCAGATAAAAGTATTGAGTTAGCAACCATTCATGTTATTGATTACAGACTTGTATGCGAGCTACTTCATTTAAAGTCATGTAAAGGGTTGGGTATACGCACCCTATTGTTTTCATAGTCATGTATAACCCAACGTATATGTGACTTGATAAATGGTAGACTGCGTACATCGAGTTCCCCAATTTGCACCCTAATTTAATCAAAACTTGAAACCTAATTTAAAAAGTTAATCCACTAGAAAGGAAGAGGAGGGGAATAGGAATTACCTAGTCCATATGGTTTCTAATTTCATCGCCTGACGCTCCTGCAATCACCAGTTGAAGATTGGAGGTAATTTGGTCCAATTTTCACTATTTGGGTAAAAGGTCAAAATGACATAGTAATGTTGGGTTTTGTTACTATTTATAACAGTTTTTACCCACTTTCTGTAGTTTTGAGTCATTTTTTCTCCTAATGGGCTAATATAGAGGTGGATTGAGTTGGTTTTTGTAGTTTGCACCAGGGATTCTTGCGGATTTCAACGTTATGTTGGTCGTTCGTCACCATGGGCATGTGTTTTCACTACCCAACATATAGGATGGGTATCCATTCCATCATTCATTTTTGAATTGTCCTATAACTATCACTTTTTATGCCTTAGGTACAAACCCATTTGTTGTGACAACGAGCCTTCCATCTGCTATAAGTTGTGTCTTTATCAAGTGGTAGAGACTTACCAAACATGGGTGCCCTAGTTAGATCCCCTACTTCATCTGGTGCCCATGCATAGATTTTTCCATAGGACTGGGAGTCCCTTAAAGCTAGTACATGACTTTATGCTAAGCCTCATTTCTCACTCATAAACGTGTTGCCTTATACCTAGAGGACTCCCAACCGAGTTTAATTTAAGCTCTTTTCCAACTCGTCTTCAAAAAGAGAAAATATTTCCGAGTGAACTTGTCTCTTTCACACTTGTAAATTGGATTTGAAAGGATGTCTATTTGGCACAAGTTTATCCCTTTTTCACACCAAGTAGAATAAATGTCACTAAAAAGGAAATTTTTTGGCGTTAAGTTGTGATTGCATCTCATGCCCTTGCTTGCAGTATTGAGCCTATAATCGGTTCTTTCTTTGCATTATAAATTGTTTTCCTCAGTAGTTTTTGCATCCTCAACCAAGCAGAGCCTCATTGATATTCTTCACAATTTGACACCCTATACCCAGGAGGGAACACTCCCCCGAGTGTCCATATCCCGCATGCATATCCTTTCATTGAGCATAGGTATGTTCCACTACTAGAACTAGTTTTTATTACTTGCAACACTCATTTCCTCCTCGGGATCATATCATTCATTTGTCTATGAAAAAACAAAAAAAGACAGGCAGAAAGGGAGTATTATCTTATATTGGCAACAATTGTGTTGCCTTTGAATAGAGAACAAGGTTATTCAGTCCATTCATCATCATAATTTTTGGATTAGCATGGCCTTAGGAAGTTGATCTTGTTACAAAGTCTTTTCTACCAAATGGTTACTCTTCCATTCCATATAGAGAATTTCATCGATGCCTTATGTATCTCATGGTTTCATCATTGATTCTATGTTGTCAGAGTTTTCCATATGTCTCTTGCTCCTATTTAAAGGAAGTCTATCAATCTCTGTCGACCACTTATCAGAACTCTTGACTTTGCATGTTGGTAGTACCCTCAGTTGGTCTCATATTCACATGATATTGTAGTCCTATCATGCACCCTGGTCCTACTTTCATCACTGGTAGGTAACCTTGAACCCAACAATCAACATTTCATCATTGGTCATTGACTGGGTGGTTTCCCTTATGTTCAAAAACAAGACATCTATTCATACATTGGGATTCGTGCAGTGTCTTGGATGCCATTATCCTTATTGGTGGTTTCCTTGCCTTTGTCAGCAATTTTCCTCATTGGTTGTTATTCAAAGGGTTTTTTTCGTGTACCACTTTCACTTGGCACACGCGAAAGACGCACAGGGTCATTGGTTCGTGAACATTTTCTTCGTCTGATTTCCTCCAAATCATGAAGCTCCTTCTTTATACCTCATGTTGAATGATGAGATATTCCTTAATGATCTCCCTTCAACGGGTCTCCTTCCATTGACTTCAACTCATCTGTTCTGGAAATGAGACCTAGAGTATTATGAGTACCTTGAGGCTTGAAGTCATTAGTGGCAAGTTCTCTCACCATCGACATTTGGGAATACATCAATGTCTCCTGGTCGATGGATTCTTCAGGTGTTCGACATCGACTCCTTTATTCACACTTGTAAGAATGTACTCAGTGCCTTGATACCTACTTTAATTATCAGTTGGTTGTCTTGCATTGTGTTCGACCTCAACTCCTTTATTCACATGATGTAGACTTGCACCCTTGGCAGATTGTGTAGGAGACTTTAAGACATCAGTATGTGGCCACAAATTTCTTGATTTGTTGCTTCCTTTTCATTGGACCAGTACCTATATGAATTCAATGATCATTGGAGATCAGATTGTACTCCATTGTATATAGATCTCTTCAGATTGGTTTTGACATTGGTTATACTAGGCCTTGTTCATGACTGTGACAGGCTTTGGCATGTAACCGCATTTGTGTTTTCCTATTCATGTCCATGGATATTTGTTTGGTATATATTCACATGGATCTGCAGTGTAATTCTATTAGCAGTCATGTATGCAAAGTCAGTGTAGAATGTAATGAGAAACTAGTTCTTCAAGCTAGTTCCCCCATCACTCCACTTATGGGTTGTTTATAATGTATTTTGTCCATCGCATATACTCCTTTGACCTCACACATTAGGGGGCATATGTTATAGCAAGATTTCCCTCACCCTATGCAATATTGCACATAAGACCTTTTTCCATTCCCTATGAAGACTTATCATCCCTGTTTGTAAATCCCATAGATTAAAATACATATTTTTCCACATGTACGCACCTTGCCTACTATACATCATGCGTATATGCAGGATGCACCACTACAGCCTGTGTACATTAGGATTTGTGACCAAAAAATGAAAATTAGTGTCAGGTTTCCATGACATGACAAGAGATCTATGATCCTTGGCCTTCCATATACTAGAAACATTCCAACTCAACACTTCAGTTCCATTTGAAGGCTATAAATGGGTCAATTCTAAGCTATGGAAAAGAGGAGAAAGGATTCAACTTTGAGAGAAAAGCTACTCTGGAGAAATTATTTATTTCATATTTAGTCTGCATTCCTTTGTCCTTTAAGTCTGGACACAGTGTTCAACCCCCAATCTCTTCCCTTATTGATTGAGAACCTCATTGTTTTTCTTTTATGAGATTGCCTTTGGTGGAGGATTGAAGTGGTGGAGGAACAACTGGAAGGAACTTAGTTTCTCGGTTTTGAACCATGGTGACACAAAAGTTTGTAACATTTTAACTTATGTTGATCATATATTAATAGAAATACTCTTTTCTTGTCCAATTGATATCGTGCAAATATTTGAATTATTATTCTATGGGCATATTTGTCATGTTTATTAATGGATTATGCTATTGAATGTGCTAACATCATTTATTATCACCATATGCTTGATTTGATTGGTTTTTGAGGACTAGTTGTAGGTATATTGCTTTGGGTCAAGTGCTCAATGGTGGAATTCATAAAATGTCTAGACGAGGTAGGCCTTTTATCTTGTCTTTCTAGCATATTTGTTTACATAGAATACTTGATAATAGAGTTGATTTTTGTAGTCATTTCCATCTGTTGTGGTTTACCCTATCCATAGAGAGATTTTCCTTGTAACAAATATGAAAGCAATGTCGGTGGATGAAATAGAGAGTGGGTCTTTTCCGACATCCTTTTTCATTGGGGTCTTAGTGGAAACTAATAAGGGGATACTTCCGATAAATGGGACCTTTCTAGTTTGTCTTTGTACAATCCTTTCGGTGACCTTGTCAAATTGAATTTTTTTCATATTTACCACTTTGTTTGGATTAAAGGGAACATAAATTCCCAACCCACATTCATCGACTAGGAGGTGACCACTAGTCATATGAGCTTCTCTTGACAGTCCTAGGATGTATGTCTAAATGGGAGAGGCATAATTATTCAATGTATCTTCATATCCTTTCCTTTTCTCCTCTTCGAATACATTTTTTGTTTCCTCATCTATTTTTTTTTCCTCTTCTACTTCTACCTTGGATTTAGTCATTGCTTTGGCTATATCTTCCTCTTCTTGTTGTTTCCATTCGATAATGTCCTCCTTTTACTTTTGTGCATTTTTACTTTTTCTTCATTTTTTATCTGTAATTGCCTCCTCAAATTCTATGTTTTCTTTGTTCAACCACTTCGAATTCCTTTTACTTTATTTTTACCTCGGCCTCGACATCTGTAGTGGATTTTATTTTCCTCTATTCTACTGTTGCTTCTAGTGATTCAGTAGTTGAATTTGTAGTCATGGTTGTCATTTCTATATTTTTTGCTACTGCTGCTACTTCTTATTCAACTTCTTATTCCACTTTATTTTCTGTCTCCTCTCGGGCCCTTTCGTCATCTAAGATTCTACCCAGTGATTTTCGTTTTCACCTAAATATGACTTCATGATAATTCCAAGCATGATAGTAGATCTCCTCTTCTTCCCATTTGGATAATGTGTATTCCCATCTATGTGTTAAGCCCTAATATTGGCTCATTACCCCTTAATTGGGGCATATTACATTAGTAATTTTATTTTATTTATGTCGTCTTTATTCCATTAGTTGTAATTATACCTCCTAGTCTCCTATATATACCAAGGAGACATTTTCGTTTGGAATCATCTTGGAATTGTACATTTATGTGGGCATAAGAAGGTTGCCCCTCGAAGAGGTTTATTATTTGAATTTCTCTCTTTTCAAGGAATTGAGTACTTATTATGAGGTTTTTCTATGCTATATTGATATTTGGTTCTTAACATATGGTATCCGAGCTCAAGGTCTTGGGGTTTCGCTACTACATATGAGACACCTTGGAATTTTTGCTACAATTTTTTTTCTACAACGTTTCCGAAGGAACGAATTGGAGGATATTTAGTAGATGGATCAAGGTATGTTGGGTTAAAATTTCATCTCTTGTGGCCTTGTAATTTCAGAGATACAACATGTGCAAGATAGGGTACTGGAATCATTCTGAACTGAGTCATTGCATAATTTTTTCTATAAAAAAATTTCTGTAAAGTTTCAGACCCAAAAATCCAGAGGATACTCACAAAAATTAGTAAGGTATCTATGGTAAAAATTCCAGCTTCTGGGTCATCCTACATTTGTATATACACCCTGTGGAAGATAGGGTATCTGACTAGTCCTATTGACTACTATCAAGAAGATGTTCCAGGTAAAATAGTAATAACTTCTTCCTAGGGTATCCAAATTGAGTGAGACTAGTTGCATTGGATAGTGGACAGTCTGTAGTATTTTGCATATGAGTTTCAGAATTTTGTAACAATTATTTTGTGTGGGGCACGCTATACAAGTGACATCTCCCCAAAAGGCCAAAAATCAGAAAGTTGTGAGGAAGTTATCGTAAATTCCACTTGGTACATCCAATTTTGATCAAACCTGTGGAATTGCAGATAATAAATATCAGAGAACTACAAAAATTAAAGTTTCATACCCAAAAGGGCCGAAACTTTGGAGATACATCAAAAGAAATATTTTCTAGCAAAACCACCTAAAAATCAAGGTTCAAAAGTGATACTTGGCCAACATGACACCCAAAAATGGAACTTCTACACCAAATAAGCCTCTAGATAATCCTACATGGACTCTTGATGAAGGTGAAGAAATGCGTAGGGGCATAAATGATTTACAAAATAAGACAGTAACAAAACATGAACTACAAGAGATGATGGAGGGTTTAAAAGGGGAGATCATGGAAGGATTGAAAATTTTCATTATAGAGAGGACACCTGAAAGTGAAAATGTATCCCATGAAATTCATGATGAGGACACAAGGAAGGTGAATCAAGAATGGAGAAATTCCAACTTTGGGTTGAAGACCAACCACATTCCTAAGATTGATATGAGGAAGTTTGATGGAAAGGACCCAATCACATGGATACTTCAGATGGAGCAATTATTTGATCTACATAATGTGCCACATACTAAAAAGGTATGAATTGCTTCTTTATATTTAGAACCCAATCAATTTGTATGGTATCGATGGCTTTTTTATCGCAAATCACTCGTCACTTGGACAATTTTCACGGAAGAAATGATAGCACACTATGAGGATACAAGGAGCAATACCTTCTTTAGCCAATTGATAAATCTCAAGCAAAAGGGTTCAGTTACACAGCACATTGAGAACTTCCAAAGATTGAATATAAAGGTAACAACTATTCCATATGAGCACTTTATTGATGTATTCATAGGAACTTTAAAGGATAACGTTCAACATGAGGTTCACCTTTGGGAACCCAAATCATTGGAGAATGCATTTAAGGTGGCAAGAAATGTTGAAAGTAAAAATATGGCTATGGCTACTAGAAGGACCAATCC
>ML782138.1:416579-441962 GCA_009831015.1 Picea engelmannii | reverse complement strand
GATATTGGGTTATGATTTTGAAATTGTCTATAAAAAGGGGAAGCAAAATGTTGTGGCAGATGCACTCTCAAGAAAGGATGAAGATGTTGAGGCCTTTCTCTGTGCTATCTCGATCATCCAAACCGATTGGATAATAGAAGCAATGGATGAATGGAAGAATGACGAAAAAGTGTGGACTCTAATTCAAAGGTTGCAACAGGATTCCAGTGCATTAGATACATTTACATGGAAAAATGATTCACTATGGTACAAAGATCGCTTATATTTATGTAAGAACTCCCAACTAAAACAAAAGGTATTATTGGAATTGCACACCTCTCCAGTAGGAGGGCACTCAGGATTTTTGAAAACCTACCATAGAGTCAAGAAGGATTTTTTTTGGGATGGCCTTAAAACCGATATTCAAAGGTTTGTGGCAGAATGTTTGGTTTCCCAACAAAATACGGTGGAAACAATTAAGACCCCGGGTCTTTTACAAACATTAGCCATCCCAAGTCAGCACTGGGAGGAGGTTTCCATGGATTACATCATAGGGTTACCGAAGTCTGAAGGAAAGAGTGTCATCATGGTGATTGTTTATAGACTGGCCAAGTACGCACACTTTTGTACACTCTCTCATCCCTTCAAAGCTAGTATAGTTCCCACTGCATTCATGGAGACAGTTCAAAAGCTACATGGCAACCCAAAGATTATTGTAAGTGACAGAGATCCCATATTCACTGGACATTTTTGGACATAATTATTTTCTTGTTTGGGTACTCAATTGGCTCATAGCTCATCCTATCATCCTCAATCTGATGGACAAACCGATATAGTGAACAAATGTTTGGAAGGCTACCTTCAATGATTTGTCTCTGATAAACAAACACAATGGTTCAAATGGTTACCCTTGGCAGAATGATGGTATAACACTTCCTTTCATACTACAACAAAAATGACACCATTTATAACACTCTATGGATACCACCCTCCTTCCATCACTTCTTCTCTAAAAGAAAAATCTAAGGTTCAAGCAGTGGAAGATCACATCAAGCATCAACAACAAGTTCTCCAAATATTAAAGGACAACCTGACCATGGCACAGAATCACATGAAACAACAAGAAGATCAACGTCGTAGTGAAAGAAGTTTTGAAGTAGGGGATTGGGTGTTTTTAAGACTACAACCATACAAACAGATGTCCCTCAAGCAAGCCAAAAAGGATAATAAATTATCACCAATGTACTATGGCCCTTATAAGGTGTTGGAAAAGATTGGTACTATGGAATACAAACTCGAGTTGCCTGCATCTTCACGAGTACACCCAGTTTTCCATGTTTCATGCTTAAATAAGGTTATAGGCGACAAGATCCCATTTCAAACTATATTTCCAGAACTTGATGAGGAAGGAAAAATCATATTGGAGCCTGAAGCCATCACTGACACAAGAGTTTGCCAGCTAAGGAATAGATCCATTTCAGAGTATCTCATTAAATGGAGGAAACTACCGGTGGAAGATTCCACTTGGGAAGATGAGTCTTTTATACAGAAGCATCCGTAGTTACTCAAGTGTTGCGGACAACACTTGTCTCAAGGGGAGGGGCATGTTAAACCCTAATATTGGCTCATTACCCCTTAATTGGGGCATATTACATTAGTAATGTTATTCTATTTATGTCGTCTTTATTCCATTAGTTGTAATTATACCTCCTAGTCTCCTATATATACCAAGGAGACATTTTCATTTGGAATCATCTTGGAATTGTACATGTATGTGGGCATAAGGAGGTTTCCCCCTTGAAGAGGCTTATTATCTTAATTTCTCTCTTTTCAATATGTTGAGTACTTATTCTGAGGTTTTTCTATGCTATATTGATATTTGGTTCTTAACACTATGTCCATGCTCGAGGCAATGTTTCTTGACCACATACACAGGGTCATGTCTTCAAAATCTATCTTCCCTAAAAACACCCCCAGTTTGAACCCTAATTGTAAATGCACATATGTTTTATAGGCTGGTGAACGAGGATATTATGGTATAGAGTTCTTGTGTATATATGTTTTAGGTCAGAGTGGTTGTGTGAATTTTAGGTTGGAGAGCCTAGATGTTAAAAGTCATAAGATCCTATCATTGTAATATGCAATCATTACTATTATTAATAAAATACATCACTGTTGTAGACCAAGTTAGACGAAATAGTATGAAGGGATAGGACTCCATGAGAGGGAGAGGGGGGATAATGGATTAAGGAAGAGGGGATAAGTTAAGAGGGCTTAAGATAAGGAATAAAATAATATTATTCCTATGTCCTAATTTTTATTATATTATGTTACTCTATGTTCCTAGGTGAAGGAAAAATTTACAAGTGGGGGACAAGTTAGTTCCTTAAGTGCCAAGTGTTAAAAGGGGCACATGCATATATAATTTTTGGGAATTAGTGTAATTCCCATTCATTCATGCCATTCATTCCATCAATCGTTGAATTATAGTCATATATCCTTCGTACCTTTGCTGCAGTGTAAGATTAATATGGTTACCCTTTAAATCCTTGGTGGTTGGGATTGAAGAGGAACATTGTTAAACCTGTGGAGCAATATCTTTGGGTGAAAGGATTGTTGGGATAGGATTCCATGTTTGTTGGGTTGGTTAGTATTGAACTCAAAAGATACATTATGTTCCAGGTGCCATAGAGCTCTCAGACTTCTTGTCCAACCTGGTTTTGAAGCCCTGGAAGGGAAGTGAGATAGTCGAAAGATTGTTGAGCAAAGAATAGGTACACTTCCAGGGGTGGGATAGGTTGTGGGGAATGAGAGGCTATGAGATAGGAAGTGTTTCTAGATTTATTATTTAATTTGATGCAAATGTTGTCAAAAACAAAACATGATATTTCATTATAGTATTTTTACTTTTTTTCCTTCTCAAGTTCTTCAATGTACCATAATGACTTCTACTCATAACTAAAGGAATGAAATAAACCTCTCCTACATGTTAATTTGTTTATGCTTGTACATTAAGTCTCTCACCATATCTTTTCTCTTAATGGGTGAAAACCTAACCTCTAAAAATATAATTGAATAGGGAACATTTCTTTTAATTTTGATATTATTATTATAAAACATTTTTTTTTTACCTTTTTCTAATTTCTTTAAGGTTTATCTACAAATTATACAATACCAAACTTCACAACCATATATCATTTATCATTGAGTAACAATGAAGTATAATTTCTATTTTGTCAAAACCAAATCATTTTTATACTTTCTATTTAGAACATAATAGGTTTTCCAAACTCAATTAATATTTCTTTAAACAATATGGTTCTAATTAGACTTTTTAGTGAATATCAACCTAAGATATTTTTACATGTGAAATTCCTCCAAGCTATTTTCATACTTACAATTAGGGTCATGATTAACCTTTAATAATTGAAGTTGTATTTTCATATCATAAAATATAAATTTTGGAGATAAATTTTTTTCTTAATCCTTATTTTACAATTGATTTCTAGTAACCTCACTATTTATAAGATTTACAATATATATTTTCATGCATCCTTCTCACATCATCCCTCAACTGAAAATGAATCTTTAGATCTTGCAATCTCTTCTTCTTTGTGTTATTTCCAAGAGCCATATTTTTGCACACTCCTCTATTCACCACTTTTAAAAGTAATAATAATGAGTATTTCATTATAACCTTTACGTAAACACTATTTATCAAGTAAAAAAGTATTTAAATTTGATGAATGATAATAGATCCACCAATTCTAAGATTTTTTCTTAATAACTTTTCATGTTTTTAGATTTCCATAAATGTTCAACACCAATGTCAATATCATTTTTGCTAAGGGTTTGAATGTTATACAAGGAATTATGAGATTCATAGATATTTTCCTTTTTTATGTTTTATTTATATCTCGTATTTAAATATTTGTTTTCAAAATTTTGAATTTATAAATATGTAATACTTTTTCCTACTTTCTATTTTCATAATTTCATTTATTTTTTTCATTAGAAATTTGTGATGGATTATGGTGATATACTTTAGGGATGAAACAAAAGCATCCTAGTAGATTTCTTATCAAACTTCAATAATCCCCCTTTAGCTTTCTTATAAATTTTGCAATCATCCTTGTATGAGGTATTGTTAATACAATTTTTAAAAATAATAAGAAAATTCCAATGAGCATTCATATTCAAGTTAATTAAAGATATATTAACTAATAATTAGGTTGAATATGGAAATTTTAAATATAACATAACCCATTAAATTACTGTCAATAAATCAACTTACCAAGATGTTGATAAGATGTTGGCTCTAGCTACCAGATTCCATAATTGCACCAAAATCCTAGTAACCACACATGTGTATTAGTATTATCGCTTGGTGCCTCTTATTGCTTCATACTCTTAATTTCATTCTCCCTTTTCTTTTGGCTAAAACAAACCAAAGAAAATGATTACACTAGATTAAAAGGGATCTCTAATGCACTTCGAGGGAATATGGGGATATAGGCATGATCAAAACTTGGAACCAAGCCCAATCCTCGTATTCCAAGAGGATATGTTGATGGAAAGGTCCTTATTAAATTTCAAGTTAGCAAAGGACCCCTTTAGAAAATATTCCGCGAAGAGGCTTCCTTTGGAGACTTTTCTAATAACCCTTACTATAGAAAAAGATATTAGGAAGAATTGAAAGAATTGGAAGGTTTGTTTTTCATTTAAAGCATTTGGAAGAATTGGGAGGCCATTAATACCTTTCTAGCTTGGAATGAGCTAACTATTCCAATGGGTATTTCCTTCAATTCACACTATCTTAGGTGCATAGTATAATATTCAAGTAGAATCTATTTATTGGAGTCTTATATATTGGGAGGTGCATACCTCATGTGAAATATAAAAATTTTGAAAGGATTGTTTGATCTTAAGGATACAAAAACTATATGATCTAATAGATATTTTATTTTTCCGTGAAAGTTGTAGTATTATAATTTTCTTCCTATCTTCACTTAATTTTTAGAAATGACTCTCAAGGTTGTTCCCTCACTCAAATTATTTCAATCAATTGTTGGGATGATGCTCTATTTCAAACATGAACTAAGAATTCATTTCTCAATTTCTTAGTTCCTTTAATAAATATAAACTTACCTAAAATTAATATGAGATTTCATATACTTCATAATTATATACTTCTTAACTTGAAGGTCGTAGATGATCCTGTAATTTGAATTTTTCTCCAAATTGTCTCCATGAGTTTGTTCCAATAATTTATTTTGAGAATTTCATCCAATCCTTGTCACAATATGTTCATTATTTGTGCAGAACTATCACATCATATAACCATAAATAATCATGTCAACCAAAGAGAGTTTTGAGCATAAATCAAATGAGAATATACCCATCAACAATACCAAGTTGTCCACTCATCTAGAATTCCCTAAACAATAATAATATATTAGGTAAAAATAATTCGAGTAAAAATTAGGGAACTACATCCTTTGTTGAAAGATTAATTAATTGTTGAAAGTTTAGTTGTTGGAAGATTGGTTTTTATTGATGTCAACCCTTGAAGAATTTGATTGTCAAAGTAAAGTAGTTGTAAACAGAAAATAACAAGTTGCATGTCAGTTACGTGTCAAAGTAACTGTAAACAGAAGTTAACAAGTTGAATGTGAATTGCATGGCAGTTGCATGTCATTATGAGATTTCTCTTTAAAACACAGAGAAGAGTCAATTGGAAAATCACTTATGTGTATCACTTCTAAGAATACATGTTGGAGATATGAGGCATGGAGTCGAAGACCGAGAAGTACAGTGAATTAAGAAGTTTGCAGGAGCCAAGAGTACAAACAAGAGGTTTCAAACATGGATTCCTTGAGTATATCTATGAGTTTCAAGAGGAAAAGAACAAATATCCGTAGGCTTCAGTGAGGAAAAGTGTGGATACTCATGAGCAGACAGTGCATAAAGTCATGGACCCGTGAGGAAAATTTGTGAAGATCAGGGATCTAAATCTCAGTTCAACTACATGATTGAAGGTGTCTTCTTGAGTGCGTTAAGGTGAATATTATGAAAAAATCAGGAACAAGTATGTTTTATAGGTTCATAATAATTTGATTTGGAGAACTCTATTGTGAATCTTGGTATGAGGTGTGTGTGGTTACAGTCTTGATGAGATATTTATATCAGTAGCAGCAACTGAAATATCAGAGACAACAACAACAACATGTTATCATGATAGAGGTAGTGATAGATTGGTCTACATTTATATTTCAAGGTGGTTGGATGGGGAAAGGAAAGGGGGTTGTATCCTCCTTCTAGTTGGATCCAAATAAATTAGGGAGTTCAAGCTTCGTTCAGGTTGTATCCTGTAAATAGGGGGTTGGATCCTCCTTCCAATTGTAGCTCAAGAAGTAGGAAGTTGGTGATTCCAATGAATGTACTCTTTGATAAAAAAAGAAAAGAATTATGTGGTTTTTTCTCTCATTGGGTTTCTACATAAAATTCTGGTCTCCTATGTTTATGTGAAGACTATGCATTGAATTATGGTGTTTTGGATGCTCATGTTATTTATCGAAGGTTTAATATTGCGATTAAAAGTACTAATTGTGTTCATGATGATTCACCCCCCCTCTAAATATTCTATCTTCATTTCCTTGATATGATTCTTAAGTTCCACCTAACTAACTCAACTAAGATCCCAAACCACTGTTATCTAAATCTCATCCTCCCTCACTAAAAGGAAAAGACTAATTAGTAGTCGTTTTAGTGGAAACATTTTTCCCCACTCCATTTTTAATGGGGGATTCTAGTGGAGACTAATGGGAAGAGGTTTATAGATGTTATTTTATAAGTGTTCCTAAAATATTGTGGTGCATTAGTGTAGTTTAGTATGAAATTTACCTACAGACACACGTGCACCAAATATAACAATTGAAAAATGACTTCTTGTACTTGAATTTTGTAAAATATGAAGATTTAAAATAATATGCCACATAGTCTGTACAGAAGATAGACATATGTTTGTTCTTATTAATAAATAAAATCCATTGTTGCATCACATTACAAGGTGCGTTGGTTTCACTTTCAAATAAGAACTTAAATTTTTTAAACAAACAATTAATAAAAATAGAGGGTGATACTTACATAGCCTATAGATGAAAAAATGCACACAATACCATGCAGATTGGACACATGGTAACATTTTTTTCAAAAGAATTTATTTTTGGTACACCAAATGGATTTAGTTGCACCAATGAAAAATCCACAAGATGCATCATACAAGGTTTTAAAAAAATGACCAATGGTTTAAACGTATGATAATATTGTACTAGTGTATAACCCTACCATGAACATTGAACTAGTGTAATATTTTGATTTTGATCCCATGATTTGTAATGTAATTAGATATTATTAAGGTTGAAAATCAAACAATATGGAAAAGTTCTAACTATGTAAATATGTATAGTGAAATTATTAATCAAATACATTGTTGGATAGGATATGAGATGGACATAAACGATGGTGGTGCAGTCCCCCTTCCATCCTAGGGGTTGCTCGACATCTCGATCAAGGATATTCAAAAATATGGGTCGGATTAGCACCTCGGGACTCTGCTAGCCCCAAATTCAATTTAACACAGGCCCTTTTTCTCCTTAGGAGGAGGTCCTATAAAACCCGTGGGCCCTTTTCCTAGCGCTCTTGGTAATTTCAAAATGGTGGGTGCTAGCTCCTTCTGCTAGGCCCCTCTTCAATATGACCACGTGTTATAATCGTAGGCCATCCCTCTTCGCAACTTTGGGCTTCGGTGCTTTTGACTGCAACTTACCTGTCTTTCCTCAAACATTGGATCTGCTAAATCACCCAGACTAGATCTATGGTACATTCTTTTCTGATAGCCAATGATTGTGATCTACTTCGAGACTCTGGCCTTTGAGTGTTCTGAGAGTTACAACACCTTTTTCTTCCAGAGTGCTCTATACCCAGAGCTTCAGATCAAGTACCACGTACTCTTCTCGACTGATAGTTGAGCTCCTTTATTTACTTCACTCCATCCAAATAATAGTCAACGCTCCTCCATGTCCTTTCTCCCAGAGCACTAATCCTCCAAAGTGGTAGATCTTTCGCCACGCGTCCTGTTCCGATGGAAAACTCTAATGAACTCCGACGCTCCAAACTTTAGGAGTTCTTGTGATTTCACTCTTCACTTTCCTAGGGGGTAAATCTCCACTCTCCATGTGTCCCTCTCCTCATCAATGGCTCATTTTGACTCCGTCCTTCGGGACTTTTGACCCTCAGAAACTTACTCTGCAATTTCCCCAGAGTGCTCTATCACCGGAGTGATATATCTGTCACCACGTGTTCCAACGATAGATGGCTAGGATCTTTCCTTACCTTTGGAGCTTCAGATAACTTCTAGTCAATGGCTCCACTCCCTCCTTTCCTTTCCTCCAGAGTACACACTTCTGGACTCCATGATCTGCTTATGTGTGTCATGTTCATATCTATGACCACGATTTACTTCGGTAGTTCAGGCTTTGGGGTTTTTTCTTCACCACTCTCATTTTCCTCTGGAGTACTCTTCTCCTAGAGTACAAAAATCTCCACCGCATTCCCTTCCTCAGATCAACGACCTTGATGGACTCCACTACTTCGCTACTTTTGGATTTTTTCTCTTTTCTCCATGCAAATCTTCCTGATATTTTCCTCCCAGACTCTTCGATATGTTTTCATGTATCCCCCTTGATACCAAGTATGTAGATTCACTTCACAACTATGAGACTTCGATAAGCTCGCACTTACAACACCTTCAAACCTCCAAACATGCGGAGTGGCAAAGGGCTCCAAGACTAACTTCCTTACAACCCTTTCCAGATTTAATGGTCTGGAACGATTATGCTTCCTCCTGAGTGGAACTTGCTCATTAATTTGGGGAACCTTAAAGGGGTCTTCCCTATTGAAGAATTATCGCCGCTATCTCTCTTGATCTTGTTCTTCTTCAAATCTTCTAACTTCTCATAATGTTTCTTCGATACTTAGTCAAATTTTGACTCTGTGCACACTTGCAACAGATCTTTTCTCCAACTCAACCTCTTTATGAGAGATTGTACATGCCTTGTGAAAGGTCTTTACTCAACTCAATTTCTCCTCCTGAACAATAGAACTTATGTATGTTTCTGCCTGTGCACACCTTGCGAGGTCTTCTTCACTTTGTCTCAAACAAATATTCAAGATACTCCTTTTGAACTTCTGAGTTAAAAGACTCTGTCTTGCACTACTTGTGGACACTTTGCACTCCTTGAAAACAAAAGTTCAAGTTATCTCTTATGAGCGTCTAAGTCGAAACATACTCTATCGATGCACACCATGCAGACACTATGCACTCCTTGCACTCGATCATAGAAGAGAAACAATTGAAACTTATCTAAACTCTTGTAGATTCATACATTCAACCATGTAAATGTATTCATAAACAAAAGAATGAGTAAATAACAGATAATTACACTTAAACAGAAATCCTAACATTCATTCAGATAGACACAACAATTGCAACACCGTACATTTGGAACACCCCTTCTCTGTTATATTCATTCAAATGAAAATATACATGGGCTCGCACAATGTTTTTTTGTAGCTCTCAATAATTCTTTCAACAATAACCTTCAACAACAACTATCAACAACCTCATTTTGGAAACAACACACTTATTTATACAAAATAGCTCATAGATATTTTCCCTCCGACTAACTTAGTGCTATCCTACCAAATTAAAATCTTTCAATTACTAAGGATTCATTACAATAAATGTTTGAGACATAAATATAAGAGAAAACACTTCGAATCTATACTGCAAGCTACTAAAATAAAGGGAAATACATCCCCCATCGACCTCATGTGATGGTTCAACTCCTAAACATTTAAGATGTTCTTAAATTGAAATATTTTCAAGATATTTCATGAAATGCCATATTTAAAATTCAAAATCACTTCAAAATGTGTGCTAGGGAGATGAGTTGTCCTCCACTTGTGATTTGTTGACGATGATCTTGCATCATACTCCTTTGGAAAAAAATTCATGGACTCATGTCCATGAGCTCCTTCACTGACTTTCCATGCTTCTAAATATCTGCTTCATTTACCCAAATGGCATCTTCTATTGGGTGTCTTTTCCACTTTACCAAATATTCAAAATATGCATTTTTGCTTGTCTTCTTATGAGTCCTCTGATATATGATCTTCTCCATCTGTGGCTTTTCTTCTACAAGCATCTACTTCTCCCACTAGATCTCTTTCTGATCTTTTCATCCTCTTTTGTCATCTTCCCCGTAAGGATACATGTATGAAATGTTGAATATGGGATATATACCCACATCTTCTGGCATCTCTATCTCATAAGCATTAGCACCAAATTTCCTTAGGACCTTTCATGGTCTTATCTTCTTCAATTTCAATTTGTTATATGTTCCCCTTGGGAACCTTTCCTTTATGAGATGTGATAGAACTTGATCTCCCACTTCAAATTGAAGTTCTCTTCTATGTTGATCAACTCTCAATTTATATTATATGTTATTGTTCTGCAACTGCTCTTTGATCTGATTATGAAGCTTTTACATCTCTGCAATGAAGTCTTCTACTCCAACGCTTCTGAATTCATTATCCTCCAGATCTCTCAAATCTGATACTCCTCTTGGATTCATCCCATATACTATCGGAAATGGACTCTTCCCTATACTCTTGTTTGTTGATTCATTATATACAAACTTTTCTTGTGACAAAATTTGATCCCACTGGATATAATTTTCAGTGACCAAACTCCTCAACAAATTTCCTAAACTCGGATTTACCACCTAAGTTTTTCCATCCATTTGAGGGTGACATGTTGAACTAAAAGACAATTCTATCCCCAATTTCCTCCACAATGTTCTCCATTTTTTACCAACAAATTTCATTTCTTTGTTTAAAACAATACGCTTGGGAAACCCATGAAGTCTCACAACTTCCTTGAAAAATAAATTTGCAATGTGTGTTACATCATTAGTTTTTTGGCATGGAGTAAAGTGTTCCATATTTCATAATCTATCCACTAAAATAAATATCGAATCACTTCCACTTCGTATCCTTGGCAATCCCAACATGAAATCCATGCTTATTGCATCCCAAAGCCTATCTGGAATATGCAATGGTTGATACAATCCAATGTTCTGTCTCTTTCATTTTGCATACTGACAAATATTACATTCGTTTACAAACTTCTTCACTTATGCTCTCATACATGGCCAATAGTATGAACTGTTCAACTGTGCAAATGTCTTGTCATGGCCAAAATGTTCTACTAGACCTCCACTATGTTTTTCCTTCAACATATTTTCTCTCATTGAGCACTTTGGTATGCACAAATGACAACCCTTAAACAACAATCCATATTGAACCAGATACTTTGTCCACTAGATTCTTTCTCTGAGCACAGGATTTGCACATGCTTCATATGCCTCCTTAAAATCTAGATCATCACAGTACAATTCCTTAAGGTGTTCAAAACCTAAGGCTTTCACTTAAAATTCCTGCAGAATTAGGCATCTCCTGCTCAATGCATCAACAACTTTGTTAGCATTACCAAAAAAATTGTGTTTAATTACAAAAGTGAAATTTTGCATAAACTATATCCACTTATCATGTCTATGATTTAAATTCTCCTATCTGGTTATGAATTGTAAAGCCTGATTATTGCTATACAAAAAAAACTCTTTTGGAACAAGGTAGTGCCTCCATTTCTTCAAGGCTTGAATTATTGCATAAAATTATTTATCATATGTGGAGTACTTTCTCTTAGTGCATTCATCTTCTCATTGAAATATGCAACATGCCTATTATCTTGGCTCAAGACTGATCCAATTGCAACTCCACTAGCATCACATCTTACATTAAACATCTTCCTAAAATCTGGTAAGACCAGAATCGGTTGTTCTGTTATCTTCTCCTTTAATATCCTGAAGCTTTTCTCTACTTCTTTTGTCCACTTAAAAGACTTGTGTCTTTTATTCACCATATACATCATTGGTGCACAAATTCCACTAAAATATCTAATGAACTTCCTATAGAAACTCGCTAATCCAAGGAAGATTCTCACCTCAAATATGCTCCTTGGCGATGGCCATTCTTTGATTGATCTCACCTTATCTGGATCCATCTTCAACTCATTTGAAGAGATTACAAAACCCAATTAAATGAGTTATGTCTTCATAAAAGAGGAATTCTTAATATTTATTAACAACTTCTCCTGCTGCAATCTCCTCATCACTAATGTCAAATGTCTCAGATTTTCTTCTTCGGTTTTACTGAAGACTAATATATCGTCCAGATATACAATCACAAATTTACCAATAAAATATTTTAATACCTCATTCATCAACCTCATAAAAGTACTGAGGGAATTTGTTAATCTAAATGTCATAACAAGCCATTCATACAACCCTTTGTTTGTTTTGAAGGTTTTTTTCCACTCATCACCTTCTCTCATCCTTATACGATGATATCCACTTTTCAGATCTATCTTTGAAAAATAACTTGCTCCACTCAAACAATCCATTAAGTCATCCACCCTTGGTAAAGGAAAATTGTACCTGATGGTGATCTTGTTTATAGCTCTTGCGTTTGTACACATTCTCCATCCTCCATCTTTTTTTGGACTCAACACAGTAGGTACTACGCATGGACTCAAGCTTTCTGTGACCAAACCCTTGTCCATCAATTCCTGGACTTGTCTCTTTACCTCCTCATTCTCTTGAGGTGTCATTCTGTACGCTACTTTGTTCGAAATACTTGCTCCTAGTATTAGATAAATGTCATGGATGATACTCCTGATGGGTAGCAATGAGCTAGGTAACTCATCCACTACTATGTCAGCAAAATTCTCCAACAACTCTTAAATTTCTTTAGGTAGATCATCCACAGAAGTACTTGTAAGGATGAATTTGGGTTTTCTAACCATAAAAAATTTAATCTCTTGTTCCTTCTTGACTTCACTCAAGAGTTCCTTCCCACTCATGAGAAGTATACTTGTGTTGGCTTCTTCCTTTACTTTCTTTTCCTCTATTGGAAGTAACATGTCTATCCTACCATTTTTCTCCAAAGTGTAAGTATTTTTTCTCCCATCATGAATGACGTTTCTATGAAGCTGCCATGGTATCCCCAACAAAACATGACATACATCCATGGGAATAACATCACACAAAATATCATCTCTATATCCTCTTATCTTAAATTCAACTAGGCATTGTTTAGTTACCATTATCAAGTGACCTTTCTACAACCATGATACTTTATATGGACTTGGATGTGCAATTGTCTCCAGCTCCCATTTCTCCACCATATCTATGGATACTAAGTTATCAGTGCTCCAACTGTCAATTATCACCTTGTATACTTTGTCTTTAGTCTTGCAAGCAGTTCTGAATAAATTGTCCCTCAGCACTGGTTTTTCAACCTCTGGCTCTCGCTTCAAGAGAACCTTCTTCATCATCAAATATTTCCCATATTCTTCACCTTCTTCTTCAACATTCTGATTATGCACTTCTAAAATGTGAGCTTCACCTCCTTTTATTTCTCTCGAGGCATTCCCAATACATGTGTCATGTCTTTCCACAAGAATAACACTCACCTCTCTTCCTATGCCTCTTCCTCTTCCTTGAGGAAAAGAATTTCTACCACCATACTATCTTCCTCGGGAACTTCCTCCTCTTTCCAAGTGACTATGTGGTTTTCCAGTGTCAACTTTGGGCTTCTATGCCTTACCATGGAAAATTCCCTTTCCTATGTTTAGACTTCTTCCACTACTTCGTTGGCTCTATTTTTTCGACAACTTCTCCTCTTCCTTCATTGCAATCTGATAAGCATCATCCCCTGTCCTCACTTTCATCATGTTAATTTAATCCTGGATTTCATATCGCAGGCCATTTATATACCTGAAAACCTTTTCATCATCATTTTCTCTCTGTCTAGCCCTAATGTTCAACTCGTAAAACTCCTATGTGTACTCTTTCACTGTCATCCCTTTTTGTCTCAAGTTCTGCATCTTCCTAAACATATTTATCTGATAATACTTGGGTATGAATTTATCCTTTATCTTGGCTACCATTCTATCCCAATTCTTTATCTTTTTCTTGCCCTTGCATCTTCTGTCAGCCTACAGTTCATCCCACCATAGCGTTGCATGTCCTTTTAATCTAGTGAAATCATGTTTCACCTTATTCTCCTCATCAACATATTCATATTCGAAGTACTTTTCCATTGATCTTATCTAATCCAGCAATTCCTCAGCATCTAAAATTCCTTTGTACATTGGGATGTCTATCTTTTCTCTAGCTCCCAACTTGAAAACTACTTTCAGCAAGCATTTTTCTGCACCATCCTCTACTACAACTTCTTCAACTTCCACTTATTTTGCCTCTGCATCATTGATGTCTCCAACATTAGACGGTCTCCTTTGTGTTGTCTCCATGGAATCCAAACTTGCATGAAATTCTCTCATCTCCCTTTCCACAACTCAATTTTCTACAGGTGGATCTGCACATCTTCTAGGTGGGATTGTGCTAACCATTTCTTCACACACAAGGAATAATTTGAGGCTTTGATACAAACTTGGTGCAACCCCCCTTCCCTCCTATGGTTTTCTCAACCTTCTAGTCAAGGATATTCAAAACTCTGAGTCGGATCAGATCCCTAGGACCTTATTAGCCACCAATTTAGTTTTACACAGGCCCTTTTTATCCTTAGGCGCAGGTCCTATAGAACCCGTGGGCTCTTTTCCTAACGCTCTTGGGAATTTAAAACTGTTGGGCACTAGCTCCTTCCACTAGGCCCCTCTTCAATATGACCATGTATCATAACCACAGGCCAATCCTCTTCACAACTTTAGGCTTCGACACTTTTGACTGTAGCTTACCTGTCTTTCCCTGGACTTTGGATCCACAAAATCACCTGGACAAGATCTATTGTTTGCACTTCTCTGAAAGCCAACGACTATGATATACTTCGAGACTTCGGCCTTTAGGAATTCCGAGCCTTACAACACCTTTTTCTTCTGGAGTGCTCCATAACCGGAGCTTCAGATCAAGTTCCACATACTCTTCTCGACTAATGATTGAGATCCGTCATTTATTTCACTCTAGGTGACTTATAGTCAACTCTCCTCCGTGTCCTTTCTCTCGGAGTACCAATCCTATGCAGTGGCAGATCTTTCACCATGCGTCCTATTCTAATGGATGGATCTAATGAAATCCGATGCTCTGGCCTTCAGGAGTTCTCGTTCTTTCACTCTTCACTTTCCTTCATAGTGACTTTTCTCCAGAGTAAATCTCCACTCTCCATGTGTCCCTCTACTCATCAACGACTCTTGTTGACTCCGACCTTCAGGAATTTTGACCTTTAGAAACTTACTCAACAATTTTCCCGGAGTGTTCTATCATCAGAGTGATAGATCTGTCACCACGTGTTCCGATGATGGATGGCTAGGATGTTCCCTTACCTTTGGAGATTCAAATGAATTCTAGTCAACAACTCCACTCCCTCCTTTCCTTTCCTCCAGAGTACACACTTCCGGACTCTACAATCTTCTTACGCATGTCCTATTCAGATCTATGACCACGATTACTTCGACAGATCGAGATTTGGGAGTTTTGGCTTCACCACTCTCATTTTCCTCTGGAGTACATGAATTTTTGTTGCATGCCCTTCCTCATATCGACGGCCTTGATGGACTCCGCTACTTCACGACTTTGGGATTATTTTCTTTGCTAGGCACAAATATTCTAGAGCTTTGCCTCCTAGACTCTCTGATCTGTTTCCATGAATCCCACTTGATACCGATGACGTAGATTTAGTTTTCATCTATGGGACTTCGACAATCCGACACTTACAACACCTTCAAACCTATGAACACGCGCAGTGTCGAAGAGCTCCAAGAATAACTTCCTTGCAACTCTTACCAGATCTAATAGTCTGGAATGATTCCTCTTCCTCCTGAACGGATCTTGCTCATATATTTGGGGAACCTTAAAGGGATCTTCCCTATTGAAAAATTCCCACTGTTATCTCTTCTGATCTTGTTCTTCTTCGAAACCTCTAACTCCTCAGAATGTTTCTTCGATACTTATTCAAATTTTGATTATGTGCACACTTGCAACAAATCTTTTCTCCAACTCAACCTCTTTGTGAGTGATTGTGCATGCCTTGTGACGATTCTTTACTCAACTCAATTTCTCCTCCTAAACAATAGAAATTAAGTATGTTTCCTCCTACACACACCTTGCGAGGTCTTCTACACTTTGTCTCAAAACAATCCTCAAGATACTCCTTCTAAACTTTTGAGTTAAAGCAGACGTTGTCTCTCACTTCTTGCAGAGTTATCTCTTTTGAACTTTTGATTCAAAATAGACTTTGTCGACACACACCTTGCAGACACTATGCACTCCTTGCACTTTCTCGTAGAAGAGAAACAATTGAAATTTATCTAAACTCTCATAGATTCATACATTCATCCATGTAAATGTATTCATAAACACAAGAATGAGTAAATAACAAAGAATTTCACTTAAACATAAATACTACCATTCATTCATATAGACACAACAATTGCAACATAAGACATTTGGAACAAAACTTCTTTGTTATATTCATCCAAATGAAAATATACATGGTCTCACACAATGTTTTTTTTCATCTCTCAGTAATGCTTTCAGCAATAACCTTCAGTAACAACTATCAGCAGGCTCATTTGGGCAACAACACTCTTATTTATACAAAAGAGCTCATAGATATTTTCCCTCCGACCACCTTAGTTCCATCCTAACAAATTAAAGGCTTTCAACTACTAAGTATTTATTACAATAAATGTTTGAGACAGACAGATAAAAGAAAACGCTTTGACTCTGTACTGCAAGCTACTACAATAAAGGGAAATGCATTCCCCCATCAATATCATGTGATGGTTCAGCACCTAAACATTTAAGATGTTATTTAATTACAATATTTTCAAGATATTTCATGACATGCCATCTTTAAAATTCAAAATCGCTTCAAAATGTGTGCTAAGGCGCTGAGTTGTCCTCCACCTTCACTTTGTTGATGATGCTCCTGCATCATATTAGGGGATATGATTCCATGAGAGGGGAATCAGAGGGGGATAGGGGGGGGGGGAGATATTGGAATGTTAATATTTTATTGTAACCCAATGTACCTTACCTTATATTATGGAAAAGGTCAAATCAACATTGGGAGAGGTGTTGAAGTGGTTAGGTGGGGTTATTTGAGTGTCAAATGGCCAATTAGAAACATGCATATGTAATAATGTTTTTTTGGGAAAATGGGACATTCATCCATAATTCTCACAATTCATTCTAAATCATACGAATGGAAAAATACATAGAGTTTTTTGTTGTTTAACCTTGTAATCAAAGGATGGCATTCTAGTTGAAAATTCATGCTAAGAATTTAGGTTGTTGGTGCCAATCTGAAACTCATAAAAAAGAGATTTCCTAGCCATTATGCACTAGAACCTAGGAAAGAGGGGAGTTAGCCCAAGGAACCGAATTCCAAAGAAGTGAATACACTTCTCTAGGTTTTATAAATTGAAGAGGAAAGAGAGATGGTGATTTGGAGTGGTAGTGTGAGTGGGAAGACCATAACAATTTTCATATTGGGCTAAGTGAAGGAGTTGTAGATGGCCATATGATCTCATTTGTCGTTGTGTATTCGTATCCTTGAATCAAGGGTGGCCTATTGAAAAATAACTAGTGCAAAAGTGCATACAGTTTGGCGGAATTTCCCTCGTATGTAACCAATTCGTGATTCTTTTTTGTAAAGAAACGTTTTATGGATTATGCGATATAATTGTGTTATCGTTTTGTATTTATATTCTTAATTTGATGTTATGTTTCATGAATGGTTTGTATTTATAGTTATGTATGTGATGAAAAATAATCCATAAGTCTACATATCATGTTTATCACATGACAAGACATAATTTTATTATGGTATCAAAGTTGGTTATTAAAGGTGAATCCGTTGGGAAAATTGAAAAATTTTCTAGTTCCCCCGTCCTAGAAAGAAAATGAGTGGTTGAGTATGTCATAAAGTGGTATCATAGTGAGATATATAACTCAGTATATATGGTTAGATATCAACATGCAAAAGAAAAAATTTCAAAGGAAAAAAAATTAGTATGCCTACGAAGAGTTTAACAGAATTTTCCCCAAGGGAAAATTGGAAAAAAATGTTCAAAACCCAAAATTAGATATTAAATAATCATTTTGAGGTATGGATGTAACAATTATTGTGTAAAATTTAACAAACAACGAATTCTTGGATGTTTGAATTTCAAGAACAAAGGTAAAATTGGCACGTTCAAGGATGAGATGTATTGTGAGAAGCTTAAAATAGAGCTTCCATTGTTTCCATGAAGGAAAATTTTGAAATTAAGCATTATTGGTGAAATTTCAATGTTTTAAAATTTGATGATTTTTTGTCTAAATGACATCACTAATGATGCGGCAGGTGAAATGGAGACCACATTGGAGACACATGTCAAATGATATGGATTTGCATAGTGCTAGGTCCATGGTGGAAGAGGGAATGGGTATTGTATATGTGGCAGAGGACATGGAGGTAAAAGGCCAAGGGTTGAGTGCATGAGTGATGGGTCAATAGGTGACAACAATGCCACATCCATTAAGCAATTTGTGGGAATTTGGAAATGTGTTTTCATAATTTTTCATCAAAACCATAGAATAAATCAAATTTTCCTACATAGAAATGAAGCATTAAGTTCTTATGAGACTTTGGAGATGAGATAATGTTTGTGCTATTCAAACCCCCCATAAAGAATTACCAGCATTGATCTTCACCTGATCTCCATTCTTTGATCAAGAACATGATAAAGTTTGGTCAGTTTAACTTAGGAGGTTATCGGTGGCTCATAAAGGATCCCTATTTTACATTTTATATATGTTGTGGAAACATGCTTAATTGGGGTAAAGGTTTGATATGGAACCAACCTATCACTATGGCCAATCACAATGTTGTAGGTGGGAATCAGATTATGGGTGGGTTCCATAAATAAAACAAAAATAAAATAAAATATAAAGGAAGGAAATAGGAAAGAGAAGAAAGGGTGGTGAAGAAAGATAAGGAAAGAGGAAAGAGAAGAAATGGTTATAGAGAAATAGATAGAGGGAAAATAAGGTAGGGTGATGCAGAATGACAGGCTGAGGTCAAGGTCGTTGAGGTAGTGACATGGCATCACCTTAGGATTCCATGTGGGATTGAGATGTGACATCAACAACCACGTTAGATGGATGGCACATTAGCAGATCTTGTCCTATGTTTAAAAATAAGTTTGGAACCAAAATTGTATTTTGGTTATAACACACAAAAAAATACCATATTATAATGAAATTTTATGGGTATGTCCACAGTGTAGAGAGATACAAGATAGCTACCGAGGGCCATTGGCCAATTCTGCTTCAATTTTCAAGAAATGAAAAAATAGTTGTTGTTGGGTTCTTTTGTCATAAGGGTGAGAAAAAGGAGTTCCCTTAACTATCTAGTTAGGTTATCTAGAAAGAACAACAAAGAGTTAGTTTGACAGTGGCTCAACTAGCATAAAGAAAAAATAAATAAACAACAATGAAATAAGTCTAAACTAAGCAATTGATAACTTGCAATTGATGCACAAAGAAAACACAAGAGATATATACCAAGTAAAATGATCTTTTAATTGATATTCTTTGGAGAAATATGGGAACTTATGAGTCCCCTCATCCTCCTTGGGAAGGATCTTGAGTCCTCAAGTACAAAGTATTCTTTCTACTATCAATGGATAACAAAGGAAAATGGTGAAGAAAAGAATGATGGACTAATCAAAAGGAGAGACTGCTAACACTTACTATGGATGCCCAAATATTTCTAAGAGGAATATGCCTTCCCAAAGATAAAAATGAGCAGCATAAAAATACTCAAATGCTTTTTCCTTTTTTCATACAATGGCCCTTTATTTATAGGAGGATGGAAACCTTTTTCTTAACTAGT
The DNA here is from genome assembly GCA_009831015.1 of Picea engelmannii. Lineage (NCBI taxonomy): Eukaryota > Viridiplantae > Streptophyta > Pinopsida > Pinales > Pinaceae > Picea > Picea engelmannii. The sequence continues at coordinate 421,901 of ML782138.1, read as the reverse complement.
TCCAAATGTGAATGGGAGGCCCTTGGAGGTACTTCCCATCCTTTTCAGTGATCCCAAGGTGAAATTTGGGGGCGATTTTGGGTATGGGGGAGATCCCCTTCATCCAAAAAGTGGCTGATTCCCAAATAAACTCATCAATGTGTGATTTAAGAATTTGTGTAGGTCTTTTGACTTTCAGTCGATCACTGTGCGCATCGTACATCATTTCAGACTGCATGGATGTGTGTGCATTGTTTTTGTTGAATGTGTGCATATTTTCAGAACCACTTTTACATAGAGTTATGTTTGTCTTTTCAAACTGAGTCTAATCCTTCCATGAATATTGGTAGTATGTTGTTCTTTTGTTAATTGTTTCTTCATCCATTGTTTGTATTTGTAGTGATCCATTTTCTGGTCATAACAGATTCCCCCCAATATGTGAGCTTAGGAGCATACATAAATACATCATAGTTTCTTTTGGTGATGATGACAATGTGTAGAAAGTGAGAAGAATTGAATGTGAGGAGTTGTGAGAGTCATCCATCGGAGGGAGAGGGGATGGAAGATCAATATAAAGTATGCTAGAAAAACAATTTTTTTTGTAAAAACAAGGCAGGTATGCCCCATTCTCGTATCATGATACCATAAAGAGATAGTAGTAACTAAACTTTCTAATGTAGTATATATCTGCAGTGCCCACGGTGGCATTAAAAAATAAAAAGCGATGATTTCGATGATGGAATTGGGTATGAAAGGAGTGGTGAAGGAATTGAAGGCATTGATGGCATAGTAAAATTTAGATCTCTTCAGCTTCTATTGAAAACCACAATGGTCGCAAAGTAAGATCCACCGTAACATGATATTTTGCTTGAGTCGAATGTCATGGGGATCAATGACATCAAAGAGAAATTTGGACACTATATGTCATCCAAGGCTACTCATTGTCAATGGAATGAGAGCCAATATAATGTCATGTTTCTGGAAATTTTTTGATGTCGACATGAAAGGTGAAGCTCCAATAAGAACCAAAGGGCTTCTCAATATCTCATTTATCAACATGGTGTTAGAAACTATATTAGTACCAGTAAATCGGGTGATAATCATGAACGATGTCTGGAATATACAGGATTCCAGAAATCCCTTTGTTTAGGTGGTATTTATGGATGACAACAATCGTAATATACTATATGGTGTTAGGGGGGACGACCAAATATGGTAAAAATGTGATGAAGGGGTGAGACTATAAGGGGATGTAGTGTAGGTCAAAATATAGAGCGATATGGGACACAAATAACTAGTGGTGGAAATTTTTTGGCTTGGATACAAATGGTTTGCAAAAGGTATAAGGGAATGGAGATGCCCCAACCAAGGGTAACAGGGCTTGCGATGTGCCAATGAAAAAAAAATCCATCGGGTACGATGGTCAAACATCTATTATAATTGCCGAAATGTAAAATGTTATTTTTACAATTACGAAATGAATAAATAATGGGGTTGAAAGTACATGTATAGAAACGGGTTCCCCGGTGAAGTATGTTTTTGTATTTATAGGACGAAAGTAGAGACTTGTGGAGGGTGGGGGCGCCATTGGTTAGTTTTTGTATGAGGTAGATTAATGGAGGATGGCATTGCAGATGGGAAATTGATATTGGATGATATTGCAGGTTAATGATAATGTAGAGGTTCATTTAATGTAACCAAGAACATGATGTAGGAGTCCATAATGGGGTGGTTTAGCATGATTATGAGGATGAAGTATGAGGTTCTTACTCTCGGGTCTAACACTATCAGGACTCTTGATTCTAATAGATAGAAGAACATGAGTGTCAGTATGAGTGTAACACTCATGGAGGTGAGAGAGATAACATATGATGGTACCTGAATGCAATGGAGTTGATGGTACCACAGATCCAGGTGTGGGGAAACTGAGGATAAATGTCAAGGGGTGTAACTGGGATATGCAGTTGCTTGCAGAGGGCATGAGTGTGTCAGACAATTGGCTTAGATTGATGGACAGTTGGTCTGGACTGTTGGTTTTCATTGATTTCAACCCTTGGAGAGTGATATTCTAGATTGATGTCAATCCTTAGTGTTTGTTGTCAACACTTGGAGAATTCTGATAACAAATTCTGATAGCACAAAGGCATGGGTAAGGGACCTGAGTCTATTTTAGGTATAAAGGGATGAATATCGGTGAAGTTACACATAAGACTACTCTATATGGATAGTATATGTCATGCCATTTGTCGAGCAAAATTAATGCTTATAAATGCGACAATAAATTATCAATCTAGGAGGTTCATAAACTTACGAGGTGTAAGCACAGGAAATGTAGGGCAAGATTATACTAGCCTATGCCAATGCTTGAAATAAACCATTAAAATATTGTCATTGAATGAGTAATTAATCTAAATTAATAAACTAATCTATGAAATCATGTAAAAATTAAATCTAGCCTAATCTAACATTCAAAAGGAAACACACTTAAATTGAAATGAAACAGTTAAACTATCTACCCTATTTCTCCTTCCGATATTATGTAGGAGACTCAAAGTGAATCTACGAAATCAAATTCAACTTAATCTAACTATGAAAGCAACTAAATCTAAATTCAAAGGCATCAAGTGCAAATTAATCTATGAAAACAGGAAAGTGCATAAATGAAATCTAATTTGAAATAAACATGAAATTATTGAAAAGTATCTATAACAAACACACAAAAAATAACAAGTAAAGATAGATGAAAAACATATGTGAGCTCACATAAACAATCTAATCTATCAACTCATAACAAAACAATGAAAATCACTATCTTAGAATCAAAGCTCTATGAATCAGAGCTCCAATATTCTATTCTCTATTTCTAGAGAGAGGCCCCCTCTGAAATGAGGAGAGAACCCTCTTATTTATACATAAATGAAGATAAGAGACTCATAATTACAGATCCACTTTTCTCTCAACCTATCCCTTCAAATCCTCCACAAATATCTTGGATAAGATATTCTATCTCCATGATCTTCTCCTTGAGGTGAGCTTGAATGATTATCTCCACATATTCAAAGAAGATAAAATTCGAATTTGAAGATAGGTGGTGATTTTTGACTATGTGAAAATCTTCAAATATGACTGTAGTCATCACAAAACTCATCCAACTTTGAGATATAATGTAAATATGTTAATTTTCTAATATTTAGTCACAAATTCTCTTAAAAATACTCAAAATAAATAATTTGGAAAATGGAAATGTAAACCCATATGTTTTTATGAAAGTGATGATAATTATGGTTTTATGGAAGAATGAAATGGAAATAAAGGAGACAAATGGTATATGAAAGATGAATAAAGTGTCGTATTTTTGTGACCCAGCATTCCCCCCAACTGAACTTGTTGCATGTCCTCATGCAACTTTGCATGAATTCTCTTTGGGCTTTTAGCATTTTAGTTGTGGCTTTACATGATGATGATGTGTAATAATAAATCATTTCATTATGAGATACATGAGTGGCAACTAATATTTCTTATGGTTGGTTCTTGTGTGACAACCATCAATATGACAAATTTTGGTTCTTGTGTTAACAACATTTGCTCGTTTTACTTATTTTCTTGCTGCAATTCATAATATTAGAAACTTGCACGTACTGGAAATGATAAGTCATCAATGTACTTAGAAAGCCCTTTTTTTCTTCATATTTGAATCATGCCAATATATATAGTAATATTTTTTTGAATCAAAATGCAACGAGGCATAGTTTGGGAAAAACATGTTGGTAAATGGAAAATGAGATGATGAATATGTAAATGGAATTATGAAATGAATATCCCCCGCCCCCCCCAACTGAAGATGTGGTATGTGTAGGAAAAGGAGAAGACTAAGGTAAGGAAATTTTCCAAATTTATCTATTTTTTGCACTTAAGGAATTGCATGATTAAAGATTAGAAAAGAACATACCTCCACTTACCCAAAAAGTTGATGAACTATGCAATAGGAATATGGTCTATGTGGCTACTGGAGCATGGAATATGTCACTGTTGTATGATCATGTTAAAGGTGAATGCTACTAAAGTTGTGACTGCTAGAACTGTTGGATCAGAGAATATGAAGTGGAGGAATTTGAACCGCTGCTGGTGAATCATGGAAAAGAGGAACTATGGAAGTGGAACTGTGGTAGTCTCATATGGATGGAAAAATACTACTGCAACTATTGATGGATTCATAGAAAAGTGTATAGACGTCACTCGCTGCTAAACCCGATGGTACAATTCTAATCATGTGAATGGATGTGTCGATGTCGAGCATGAAGAGAAGTCATTGGATTATCGATCAGTGATGAATGTCGTTAACCAATGCGAGGCAAACTCACCATTGATGTCAATGAGTGCCAAGGTACTTGAGTACATCTTGTGAAGTGCGAATAGATTTTCTGATGTCGAGCCACTTGGAAGATCCAACGATCAAGGGACATTGATGTATTCCCATGATTGTCAGTGAGGGAACTTGTCATTAAGGCATGCAAGCCTCTAGGTACTCAAAAGAAACTCTAGTCTATATCCCAGATAAGGTGCTGAGGTTGATGGGGCAAGACTTGTTGAAAGGTGGGCCTTAATGAATCTGACATCAGTCAACGTGAGTTTGTAAAAATGATTGGTAGGACTATATATGAAAAGGCCTCGGGAGAAATAGTGTGTATGAAAAAGAAAGTAGGGTAATGTGGTCGTCAAAAGGGAACTTAATGGTTTTATTTGGAAGGAAAAATGAATGAAAAATAATAAAAAGATGTATGTGACTTAGAAAGATAGGCATGTGTGAATCCAGCATGGATGACGAATAAAATTGAAAGGATAAAGGTAAATGATCATGTCATGGCATAATTGGTTTTCTGAAAGATGGCAGTGTAGCAGAAAACGTCATGAGATGTGTGATGAAAAATTTATCTCCTTCAAGCTTTTAATAAAGAATGCTTTTCTGAAGAGTTTTGTGATTCTTGAGAATCATTGTGGCATGGAATGCGAGTGTCTTCATTCCTGCAATCAAACTTAGTACTAACCCTACAATAAAATTTGTGAGATCATCGTAAAACAGAAAATGCGATATTAAGTACAAATGCAACAAATTAAAGAGATAAAAATAAAAATGTGTTTTACCTGTTGTGCGCTTATTCCATTGTTGATTTCTTTCTTAGCGTAAAATTGCAAAACATGTTTCCATATTGTTTTTAGGAATTTATAAAAAAATCCATTTGCAATTTTATTTGTTTTTGTTTGTATTTATTTTTATAATTTGTTCTTTATCTTTTATGAATTTTTATTTTATTTATTTTTTATTTTCTTATGTTTGACCTAAGA
>ML782138.1:399080-414814 GCA_009831015.1 Picea engelmannii | reverse complement strand
AAATGTTGTTATTCCTATGTTAAATCACAAAGTTATAAAATCAAAACAAAAGCTAAATTTTAATTTTAATAAATTTTTTATTTTTTTTATCTTTATTCCTATATAAAAAAAAAAAATCATGATTTAACTTAAATCATTGTATTATTCTTAAATTTTAAAGGAAGACAAATTCAAATAAGATTAAATAAAATAGATTTCTTAGCAAATGGAGACAACAAATAAAATGATTAAAGCAATTTTACATCGTCATTCTTCCTAGAACTTATAGTTATCCATGGAAAATCCTATTTTCTGATCCTCGAGATTGCATGAAGCACAGAGGAGAGCATATTTATTCAATGCTAAAGAAAAAAAAACTGAAAATAACGTCCTACCTATTCTACTCTAACTAAAATTTAAAGATTAGTTACGTGTAATCAAACTTCCAATGTAACCATAAGCGCAACAGTAATAAGAATATGTTTAGTGTGGATTTTGCAATTGACCATCGAAAGTATATATAACTATGCGAAATTAACTGTTGAGATTATAATTTAACAAAACAAAAATAAAAACTAAATGGATCTAACCTGGTACCTGCTTGAAACCATCGTTCGATAATGCTTTTGTAGGCATAGTTTTCACTCCTCAGATCGTGTTGCAACTCCTCGTTATCCTCCTTGATCTCCTGCTCACATGATTGTTCGTCATCAGATGTACAGAGTTCCTTATATGTTGTTTCGTCGTTTGCCTCTGTAGGAGTAATTAAACTTCCAGTTGCTGTCAAGATCTCCTCTTCTTGAGAAGAGGAGATCCTGGATTTTGCTAGGATCTGAGTGAGATGATCTAGGCTTATGCTCATTGAAAAATTATTTTAATGAAAATCAAACCAAATACTAGAAAAAAAATGAAAAATGAAAAACTAGTACGAAACAAGTGCAAAACAAGAGTGAAATGAGTACAAAACCAAAGATGAACAAAATCAAAAGCAAACTAGTATGAAAGCAAAAACTAATTCACAATCCAAACTTTACACTAAAAATATAAATGCAAAAGTGATAAACTAGGTAAAAACAAACTCAAAAGAAACATTTGTAGAAATGTAAACTCAACTAACTAAAGAAAAACTCACACAACCTACATGACCCGACTCTGACGAGGTCGAGCTCGTTTAGTCTCTCAAACCATGTGTAGGCTCGTCCCCACATCTTACCGCCCTGACACCTCCGAGTTTAGGAACATGACTAAAACACACTTATGAAATAAAATCAATTGCACACAACTGAAAAATAAAATCTAACTCTAACCCTTTTAGTACCTCCCCGGTAATGACGCCAAAATTGTCGAGTAAAATTAATGCTTATAAATGCAACAATAAATTATCAATCCGGGAGGTTCATAAACTTACGAGGTGTAAGCACGGGAAATGCAGGGCAAGAGTATACTAGCCTATGCTAATGCTTGAAAGAAACCATTAAAATATTGTCCTTGAATGAGTAACTAATCTAAATTAAGAAACTAATCTATGAAAGCATGTAAAAATTAAATCTAGCCTAATCTAACATTCAAAAGGAAACACACTTAACTTGAAATGAAATAGTTAAACTATCTACCCTAGTTCTCCTTCATATATTATGCAGGAGACTCAAAGTGAATCTACAAAATCAAATTCAACTTAATCTAACTATGAAAGCAACTAAATCTAAATTCAAAGGCATCAAATGCAAAATTAATCTATGAAAACAGGAAAGTGCATAAATGAAATCTAATTTGAAATAAATATGAAATTATTGAAAAGTATCTATAACAAAAACACAACAAATAACAAGTAAAGATAGATGAAAAACATATGTGAGCTCACATAAACAATCTAATCTATCAACTCATAACAAAACAATGAAAATCACTCTCTTAGAATCAAAGCTCTATGAATCAAAGTTTCAATCTTTTGTTCTCTATTTCTAGAGAGAAGCCCCCTTTGAAATGAGGAGAGAACCCTCTTATTTATACATAAATGAAGATAAGAGACTCATAATTACAGATCCACTTTTCTCTCAACCTATCACTTCAAATCCTCTACAAATATCTTGGATAAGATATTCTATCTCCATGATCTTCTCCTTGAAGTGAGCTTGAATGATTATATCCACATCTTCAAAGAAGATATAATTCGAATTTGAAGCTAGGTGGTGATTTTTGACTTTGTGAAAATCTTCAAATATGCCTATAGTCATCACAAAACTCATCCAACTTTGAGATATAATGAAAATATGTTAATTTTCTAATATTTAGTCACAAATTCTCTTAAAAATACTCAAAATAAATAATTTGGAAAATGGAAATGTAAACCCATATGTTTTTATGAAAGTGATGATAATTATGGTTTTATGGAAGAATGAAATGGAAATAAAGGCGACAAATGGTATATGAAATATGAATAAAGTGTCGTATTTTTGCGACCCAACACCATTTTCAGTGATATGTGGAATGTCGCATAACTCCTCATGGTTAGAGATTTATGGTTGTATGAGGTTGGAGAACCCTCACGAGTTATCTAGAAGCCCCTAGAAGGTCAAAGAACTCAATTATTCTAGAATCTTCTAGAAGAAGTGTACTAGTCAAATTGATGGTAACTAGGAGTTAATCATGGGTATAGTTTTTGCATTAAGAAAATAATTAAAAATAAATTAGTTGCAACAAGAATTTGTGAGTTTGGTAATTATGGTAAAGTAGTTGTGATGAGAAAATTGAATAGTCAAAGTGGCTAACCAATAAATAAATTAAAAAATAAAGTGGTTTCAAGAATAAGTTAGTTAAGGGAAAATAAGTTATGAATTGACTAATTATAGAAAAGTTAGTTGCAACAAGAAGTTCTAAGTAAAGAAAAATTATTTAAATAATAAAGTAGTCAAAGTGGTCGCAAAGAGAAATTATTTAAATAATAAACTGGTTGCAATAAGAAGTGGTGAGTTTACTATTTATGGATAAGTTCAAGTGGTTGCAAAATAAATTAATTAAATAATAAAGTTAGTTGCAACTAGGAGTGGAGAAGTTACTATTTTTGAAAAGTGGTTAAGTTAAGTGGACAAAGTGGTCAAGTTAACTAGACAAAGTGGTTAAGTGGAAAAAGTGGCTAGGTGGACAAAGTGGTTAAATGGACAAAGTGGTGAAGTGGACAAAAGTTGATACTTCTAGAGGAAGTTACTTGGAGAGTATAATAAGAGAGAAAGGGTCTCCCATTAGCACCTATTGAATATCATTGAATATCTATTTTGTGAAAGGTTATTTGGGAAGGTATTATTGATAGAGAAAAAGTACAGCTGAAAAATCGTGGCAGGAAAAGTGCGGAAGAAAAATCACAGCAGGAAAAGTGCGGCAGAAAAATCACGGTAGGAAAATTGTGGTGGAAAAAGTGCGGCATAAAAATCGCGGCACAAAAAGTGTGACATAAAAATCGCGGCAGGAAAAGTGTGGAAAGCAATTTGTGGCAAAAAAGTGTGGCAGGAAAAGTGTGGTAGAAAAATCACGGCGGAAAAAGTGCGACAGAAAAAGTGCAACAAAAAATCACGGTAAGAAAAGTGTGATAAAAAAAGTGTGGCATAAAAATCATGGAAATAAAACTATGGCAGAAAAACTGCCACAGAAAAATTGTGGTAGAAAAATTGCAGCAACAAATTCACGACAGCAGAATCGTCGCAACAAAATTGTGACAGGAGAACTCTACAAGAAGAAAAATGTATGATTTTCATATGTGTAGTGTTCAATCTATGAATTTGGTTGAGGGTTTTCCTTGTAAATCTGTTGGATCCCCTCTTGGAAGTTTATGGCTTGTTGTAGAGTTGATCTGAGGAAAATCTATTGAAGTTTAGTATTGGTTCATGTTTGAGGGATTTTGGTTGAGGTATGTTGCTGAAATTATTGGTATAGATAGAGGTTGTATAACAGTGAGCTTGTGGCACATGGTTGATGTGAGGATTTATGGTATTTGATTTATGGAGAGTGTAGTGCATTTCTAGAGGCATCTTGTTGGTTATCTTGGTGTATGTCATTGGTATATGGTAGGGGAATATGATTGGGTACGTGGATGAGATACATACTTGAAGTACATGGTGATTTTGATACATCTTGTTAAGGCATAGTTTGGTTTGTTCTTGATACATGATTGGTACATGTTGTTGGTTATGTTTGTATAGTGTTTATGTACATGATTGATGTGCATTGTGGGCACATGGTTTGAGTGATATTATTGTAATTTTGGGAATGAGATCTATGTTATCAGATCTGATATATTGTGGAGAGTATTGATACATGTTGGTGTATTTGTTTTTGTTGGTATAGGCAAGCCACAGGTACAGGTTGGTTACAAGATAGTGGCATAGGTTGATTACAGCTAATTGGCACAAATTCATACAGCTTTATAGTAGTATATCTCACAATGACAGTGTGACATTGATTCCATAATTCTACTTATATTTCAGGGTGGTTGTAAGGAACAAGGATAGGTGGTTGTAGCCACCTTCCAGTTGTATCCGAAGAACATAGTGGGTTCTAGCATCCTTCTGGTTGTAGACAAAGAATTGGGGAGTTGGAACTTCCCTCAGGTTGTAGCCTGAGAAACTAGGGGTTCAGAGCCTCCTTCTAGTTGTATCTGGAGAATTGGAAGTTGGTGCTTCCTTGAATGTAATTATTGACATATAAGAAAATTATTTCGTGGTTTTCTCCTACACTTTGTGGCACTTCCTTGAGTGAAATTATTGACATATAACAAAATCTTTTCATGGTTTTCATTGTGTGGATGTGTTTGTTATTGTCTATTATGCACTAATGAATGTTACTTCTTATGATATCGTAAGATATTAATGATGAATATATGAACATGGTTGAATAAGTAAAAGAATATATATTTTGGTTTAAAGGATTAATAATTGGTATAATTGCTCATTACTGATTCACCCGCCCCTTCTCAATAATCCAACGATTGGTATTAGAGCATGTTCCTTTAAGAAACATTTTAACCATTGGAAGGAGATCATGGATTATTTTGAGAATGGAGTACCATTGTTTAATGGTCAGAATGGTTTAAACTATGAGATATAGAGTGGAAGGATGAAAGTATTTTTGGAGGCACAATGATATTCATTTCGGAAATTAGTTGTTATAGGATATGATAGTTCAAAAAGAGAAAATACTACAACCAAGAAGGAATTGAAGAAGAATAACAAAATAGCAATCGATTTTATCTAGGAAGGATTACCTAATCCGGTAAGAGAAAAGGTTGGTAAATTTTCATCATCCAAAGAACTTTTGGATAAGTTACATAATATTTGTTCTTCACCCATCAAAGATTCAAAAAATTCCAAAGAAGATGCAGGTATAGGACAAGAAGAAATATGCTCATCATGTCAGACAGATTTAGAAGAGGAAGAGTATGAAGAAGCATAAGTTTATTACATATAACAATTGATCAGTGCAATTGAATATCTAAAGAAAGAAAGAGAAGAAAAAAAGTCACTTAATAAAGAATTGATGGAGCAAAAGGAAAGTGTTCAAAGTTTCAAAGAATCTCAACAGGTCATCAAGAATTTAAGAGCTCAACTAGAAGAGGCCATAAGAATTTAAGAAACCCTAGAATATCAAAAGCAGTGTTTAGAAACCAACATAGAAGTACAAAAACAAGAAGCAAAAAAGAGACAAAAGATACTGACATATCATCTCAAGGAAAGAACTGATGACTTAAATCATCTTGAGGAATAATTTGGTCAAGAAGAGAGAAGACTCGAAGAAGAAATAATTACATTGAAAATCCAACTTGAAGAAGAAAAGAGAACATAAGAAGTCATGAAGTCTCTGATAATGAAGAAAGAAGAAGAGGTTGAGAATATTGAAGAAGAAGTTGTCACAGTAAGAGTCAAAGTTGTCATGTTCAACAATAATGTTGAAGAGACAGAAACATTTACATTAGCAGTAGAGAATTAAGAGAAGCACTATAGGTTGCTAGAAAAGAATAATGAAGAAAAGAGAAAGAGTTATGCAGAAGAACTCAAAGGAGGGAGTTGTGGTCAACCAGAATCTAAGAAAACTAACAAAGATACATCTTCAATAAGACCATCCATGTTCAAGCCACAAAGAAGATTCAATCATGATCATGATCAGTTAAGGCAGAAATTCAGAAGGACTACACCACAAATAAGATCATTCACTCCCAGGTATGTAAATTTCTTGTATGGTCATTGTTTTTATTGTACTAACTTTGGACATAAGGTTGCAGATTGTAGGGATTATAAACAAAATGTTCAAGAAGTAAATGCTTGGGTGGCCCCATGTAACATTGAATCTTACAACAATCATAACTATGGACACATAGTTATTGATTGTAGAAGAAAGATCGATACTTCCATGAAAGAGAACACTAATATCAAATATAAGAAAGTATGGATAAGAAAACAGGAAGAACATATAAACAAATACCAAGTCCCAAAGATCGCAAGATTGACAATAAAATGAGATGAAAACAAATCTACAAAGAAAAAGGAAGATGTCAGATACATAAAGGTTTGTAAAAGAAAACAAAGAAAAGGAGGTGTTATTGGATTAATCGGTAAATGCCGACATAAACTGATCTCCCTAGATCCACCTAGATTTAGAACAAAACAAGACAGGACATGACGTTTTCCCTAAGCTTTAATCATTGAATTTACTATCAAACAAGAGATGAGTAACATACCTTTGAATATCGCTTCCTTGTATCTTTGTTGTCCTTGCTCCGCTCTAGTGCTCTTGTGATATTGGATCAACAATGAAAGACAAACCACCCAAGGTGAAAGCAACAATAGTATATTCAATGAAAACTTACACATGTGATAAAGGAGTCATGTAATAAAATCAAGATGATTTTATGGGAAGGAAACATGCCACTGAATTATATTAAGTAAAAGTGGAAGATACAACCAAATAGCCTTGATGTTGTAAGGTTCCATTTCAGTGGCCCTTTTCTCCAACACACACACTTGATCCAAACTTGCATGAAGTGGATCCACAATAACTTGATGAACAAATGAAGACCTCAAGCATCTATTGAAATAGAATCCCTCACACAATTCGCAGCCTACTCTTTCATTAATTCCTTGCTTACTTGCTTCCTTAACCTTTTCCATGAGAAATCCATTCTTATATAGGAGAAAGAGAGATGGCTAAAGAGATTAGGATGATCCCACCGAATCAAAGAAGCGAGTAGGATCGCAACCATATGGATGCCGCCTCATATTCTAGAAGATTCCCTTCTAGAACCTTCATGAACTTCGACCTTTTCCTAGTCTTTCAACATCGCCACACCCCAGCTATAGGACATCCTGCGGAAACACCACAAACTAGATTCAGGACAAACTGTGATGATCAGGCATCACCACACTATATCTTATGCTTGACCTATGATGACCTTATTAAACAAGGTTTTGTAGAAGAGGAATCTAGTCACTTTTCTCATGAAGAAAGGTTCTTTTGGGAACCTGAACACATGATGTAGAAACACCACTATGATGACTAAAATATTGTGTAACAGGAGGACAGGTAAATAAGGAACATGTTCAAGAGATTGTACTTTCAGGTATTGTAGTGAAAGATGAATCCACGGATATAAAGAAAGAAATCATAGTTTAGAGAGAAGAGGAATCTATCGATGAACATGATCATGAGTCTGCATCAGAGCATGAATTGTTCTGATCCATCTGGCTTAGAGGCTCCCAAGTAATATGAATATTAGATAGGGGGAGTCTATGTAGTAGTTGAGATAGACCAGAAAACCATCATTCTAGCAACTTGTAGAGTTGAGTAGACAGATTCATAACAATCAGTTATCAGAAGTACAATATGATATATTAATAAGTTGTAGTAGTAAAGACTTCATGATAGTACAGTGACAGATGGGTTAGCATTATGGAAAGTTGTGTAGTAGAGTCTTGGACAGTATGGACAGAGATGGATTCGTAAGAACACTTAGTAGGTTTGGATAGATATATGACAGTGGACAAGAGCATGGATTCATAGATTGTTTGAGAGAGTGGCTCAGAGACAAAGGAACATTACCATAATGGATGATAATTACATAGGAATATTTGAATGGTTATTCTTGAATGTTTTTTATATATGTCAATTGATTACACAAGGAAAAATCAATGGAAAATAACTCTAAAAGGAAACAAGTACATGAAGACTTATATTATTTCTACAAAACATCTTGCAGAGAACTCAAGAGAGAGAAACATAAAAAAACATTTAGGTAGAAATAAAATTCAGAGAAGTTCAGATAGAGAGGTAAGAATAGAGGTATGATTCTAGGGTAAGAGATTCATCATATGCAGGATAGAGAGTTATATGCTTGGAGAGAGAGAACAGAGGCATGTTTCCAGTGGGAGCGATTGTCACAAGGGAAGAATGAGCAATATGACTTTAGTGTTGCATCAGAGTGATACCCTTTGTCAAATGGAGAGATATTATTCATATTAAGGGAGAGATAGTAATCAGAGGCTTAGAAACATAAAGAAAGATCAAAAGAATTTAGATAGGGGGATCAGCCCCAAGGAGAGTTCAGTTAGGGGGAGCAACCCCAAAGGGACATACCCTTTTCCATTGATGTCAAAGGGGGAGAGATAGAAACATTGATGAGGAGTATAAGCATGAATTTTATCATGACTAATTGTTTCCATCAATGCCAAAGGGGGATATTGTTAGAAAATTGGCTTAGGTTGATGAACAATTTGTCTGGACTATTGGTTTTCATTGATGTCAACCATTGGAGAGTAATATTGTAGATTGATGTCAACCCTTGGAGAAGTCTGGTAGTGAATTCCGGTAGAACAAAGCCATGGGTAAGGGACCCAAGTCTGTCTTAGGTGTAAAGGAATGAAGATCAGTGAATTTACATGTAATACTATTCTGTATGGATAATATATGTCATGCCATTTCCAGTTATATGTAGAACATCACATAAGTCCTCACGGTTAGAGAGTTATGGCCATATGAAGTTGGAGAACCCTCATGAGTTATCTAGAAGCCCATAGAAGGTCAAAGAAGTCAATTATTCTAGAAGCTCCTAGAATAAGTGTACTAGTAAAATTGATGGTAAATAGGAGTTTATCGTGGGTATAGTTGTTGCATTAAGAAAATAATTAAAAATAAATTAGTTGCAACAAGAATCTGTGAGTTTGGTAATTATGGTAAAGTAGTTGTGATGAGAATATTGAATATTCAAAGTGGTTGACCAAGAAATAAATTAAATAATAAATTGGTTGCAACAAGAAGTTAGTTAAGGGAAAAGAGGTTATGAATTGACTAATTATAGAAAAGTTAGTTGCAACAAGAAGTTGTGAGTGAAGATAAGTTATTTAAATAATAAAGTAGTCAAAGTGGTTGCAAAGAGAAATTATTTAAATAATAAATTGGTTGCAACAAGAAGTGGTGAGTTTACTATTTATGGATAAGTTAAAGTGGTTGCAAAATAAATTAATTAAATAATAAAGTTAGTTGCAACTAGGAGTGAAGAACTCACTATTTGTGGAAAGTGGTTAAGTTAAGTGGACAAAGTGGTTAAGTGGACAAAAGTTGATACTTCTAGAGGAAGTTACTTGGATAGTATAAATAAGAGAGAAAGGGTCTCCCATTAACTCGTATTGAATATCATTGAATATCTATTTTGTGAAAGGTTATTTGGGTAAGTATTATTGATTGAAAAAAAGTGTCGAAGCAAAATCATGGTAGGAAAAGTGCGGTAGAAAAAGGGCGGCAAAAGAATTGTGGTGAAAAAAGTGCGGTAGAAAAAGTGCGAAGAAAAAGTGCGACAGAAAAATTGTGGCAGGAAAAGTGCAGCAAAAACATTGCAGCAGAAAAATCGTGGCAGGAAAAGTGTGGCAAAAAACATGTGGCAGAAAAAGTGCGGCAAGAAAAGTGCAGAAGAAAATCGTGGCAGAAAAACCACAGCAGAAAAATCACAGTAAAAAAATCGCGGAAGCATAATTGTGGAAGCAAAACAATGGCAGGGGAATGATAGAAGAAGAAAAAGGTAGGGTTTTCATATGTGTAGTGTTGAATCCATGAATTTGGTTGAGGGTTTTCCTTATAAATTTGTTGGATTTCCTCTTGGAAGTTTAGGGATTGTTTTAGAGTTGATCTAAGCCAGATATACTGAAGTTTAGTATTGGTTCATGTTTGAGGGATTTTGGTTGAGGTGTGTAGCTGAAGTTATTGGTACAGATAGAGGTTGTATAACAATGAGGTTGTGGCACATGGTTGACGTGAGGATTTATGGTATTTGATTTATAGAGAGTGTGTTTCATTTCTAGAGGTATCTTGTTGGCTATCTTGGTGTATGTTATTGGTATATGGTAGAGGTATATGATTGGGTACATGGATGAGATACATACTTGAAGTACATGGTGATCTTGATATATCTTGTTGAGGCATAGTTTGTTTGTTTTTTATACATGATTGGTATATGTTGTTGGTTATCTTTGTATATTTTTGATGTACATGGTTGATGTACATGATTGATGTGCATTGTTTTCACATGGTTTGAGTGATATTATTGTGATTTTGGGTATTAGATCTATGTTATCAGATTTGATATATTGAGGAGATTATTGGTACATGTTGTTGGTGTATTTAGTTTTGTTGGTATAGGAAAGGCACAAGTATAGGTTGGTTACATGACAGTGGCATAGGTTGATTACAGGTCGGTGACACGGATTGGGACATGTTTACAATAGTATATCTCATAGTGGCAGTGTGAAAGTGGTTCCATAATTATGCTTATATTTCAGGGTGGTTGGATGGGGAAAGGATAGGTGGTTGTAGCTACCTTATGGTTGTAGCCAGAGAACATAGGGGGGTGTAGCCTCCTTCTGGGTGTATCCATAGAATTGGGGAGTTGGAACTTACCTCGGGTTGTAGCCTGAGAAACTAGGGAGTCAGAGTCTCCTTCTAGTTGTAGCTGGAGAATCGAAAGTTGGTGCTTCCTTGAATGTAATTCTTGACATATAAGAAAATCATTATGTGGTTTTATCCTACATTGGGTTTCCACGTAAATATTTGTGTATTGTGCATTGTGTGGATGTGTTTTTTATTGTTTATTATGCATAGATGAATGCTAATGCTTATGATACAGTAAGATATTGATGATGAAGAGATGACCATAGTTGAATAAGTAAAATAATATGCATTATGGTTTAAAGGAACAATAATTGGTATAAGTGTTCATTACTGATTCTCCCCCCCCTCTTAGTAATCCAATAGAGTGCATGTCAATTTTGAACATATACCTAAAGGGCCCATAGGGTGGAAAAGACTAAATTGTTGTATATTGTTGGACCAAGTACCTACACACAAAAACATCAAATACCTGTATTAAAAAATATCCGATGATAAAGAACATATGAAATTTATTTGATAGAAATGATAGTGAGTAAGCATACCTGAGATTTTGACATTGGTGGGAAAAATGGTCCCTTGATAAAAAAATTGGGTGCCCCTGGAAGGAGGCCAAGGAAAAATGATTTTGTAGAAGCGGTAATCTGTAAAGGATGGTAGGGAATGATGAGTTCCCAGAAAAAGGCACTTCCTAAAGGAGGCTCTGGAACCATGAGTTCATGAATAATATCCTCCCTATTGGATGCCAAGGAATGATGGGTTCCTAGAAAAGGCACTCCTTGAAGGAGGCCATGGAACAATGAGTTCTTGGAAAAGGCACTCCCTAAAGGAGGATAGGGAACCATGGGTTCCTGAACAAGGCCCTCCCTATTGAAGGCCAAGGAATGATGGGTTCCTAAAAAGGGCACTCATTGAAGGAGGCCATGGAACAATGAGTTCATGAGAAAGGTACTCCCTGAAGGAGGTCGGGGAACCATGGGTTTTCGAAAAAGGAACTCCCTAAGGGAGGCCACGAAAAAATTGGTTCCTGAGAGAAGCACTCCCTGAAGGAGGTTGGGGAACCATGGGTTCACGAAAAAGACACTCCCTAATGGAGGCCATAGAACAATGGGTTCTTGAGAAAGGCACTCCCTAAAGAAGGTCAGGGAACCATGGGTTCCTGAACAAGGGACTCCCTAAGGGAGGCCACATTTCTCTATGGGGTAATTAAAAATAAATAAGGCTAAGGGGGCCTTGCCACAAGAAGTAATGAAACTATCTTGGTGGATCATTCTGATTAGGCCATGTGTCCTATAATCACATGATTTCTGGGGGCATTGGACATAAGGTGGTACTATAATGGTTCCCATGAAGGGTATATGGTGATATGGTGTTGTGCCGAGAGCTAGGTCTTATGGGACCATGGTGGGAAGTGGTATTGCACCCTGTATTATGATATGAGGACTGGGGGAAGGATTGTTTCCAAATACCCAAGATTATGGAACAAAGGTAAAACAAAAAATAGTTTAAAATTTAACATCCACAAAATAGGATTTGAAATGGTGTATCAGATCCATTATTTTGTGTAAAATTTATTGGTGGGTTTGGGACTTTAAACTATGTGGAAACAAATCCTATATGGGCATGATTGGTCATCATGGAACTAGAGTCACTGATATCCCTATCAATGAAAAGAGATGATCTTATTTGAGATGGAGTAAGGAACTTATAAAGGGAGATAATATTAGAGGGTGCACCAATTGAATTGTTAGGACCCTACCAATAGAAGGAGGTTATCACTAGAATCACTGGAAGAAGTAGTGGCCTTAAAGATTTCGTCATCTTCTAGGAAGAATGTAGTTCAGATTTCATAGTTTATTTTGGGTTTTGGGGAAGAAAAATGCATGGATGTCCCCAAGGATGAACGAATCCACCCATCCTCCAAGCCTAAGTGGTGAGGAGGTGGTTCTAGATGCATGGGATCATTTTTAAGGGGAGTGGATGTTTCATGACTTGTGGCAATGGAAACATAGTGCATGGACTCAATGTGAGAAACATTATGTGAGATTCTATGATGAGAATCCTAAAGGGGGAGATTAGTGTAGGAGAGTTGATCAGTGATGATTATGTTTCTTTCATGTGGGAATATCATGACTCAAGAGAGTGAAGACAACAAAAAAATCATGGAGTAGATAAAATCATGGCCCAGGAGAATATTGTAATCCACTGGGCCATCCACAATAAAAACATTGATCAAAATTGTCTTACCAACTAGCTCAATGGGGAGATTAGGTAAGATCACTAAGGGGGAACAGATTATACCATAAACATATCTTAACTCAATAATCGATGGGATAAAAGTGGGGAATCCTAGTTGTTTCCAATATGATGAGGACATAATGCATGAGGATTCCTTGGAAAATATCATTTTTTTTGCAGGAGATGTCTTTGTCATAGTTGCACCTATAGACAACACTGAAAATGTGAAATATTATTTGATGTGATGCACAGAAAGAAAGATGAGGTTATTGTAATATTTTGATGATAACGATTTTATATAGGAAAGAGGATCCATCGTATTGAAAGGATATTTTTTTCAAGAAACCCATCAAAACGATAGTCATGTTCACTTTCAAGACTATTAGTCGGATGTCATAAGTTGTCAATATAGTCATTTGGTATGTTCAACATGCATAAAGTTAATAGAGGTTCAATCAAGGAAAAAAAAATAGAAAATGTCAAAATTCGATCACGAACGAATAATTGAAGATGGCATACCATTACGATTTCTTTAAAAAGTGACATACATTCTAGAATTTTTTATTTTGCATTAAAAGTACAGGTATTTATGGATATCTAGGATTCTATAATCATCTTGTTTAGTTTACTTTCATGGTACATTCAAATAAGGAACTATATTTTTGATGAATTATAACTTACCGAGCTTTATTTACAATTTCGTTCAGAAAACTAGATCTAAATTGGTCAATTCAAAATTATTAAAAATTCAGGTCCCCATATGTCCTTTGGACCACTTAAGGGATGAGATAACATGTTCTTTATTTTCTATTCATGCCTCAAATTTGATCTTCTTTGGTTTTTAATACCATGTTTATTCGAGTAAGGTGAGTTTTAATGAAATATTTGTCATGTACTTCTTTATTAAACACAAACACATATAACTAGATCTCAATTAAAATCTATGTCCAACTTTAAAGGGTCTCATGTATTTCAAAATATGAGACTGCAAACGTTGCAAAGAAGATTCATTCCAATCAAATAATACTTCCACTTCTCACTTAAGTTTTTCCATGTGAATGAGATTCTTTGAATTAATGGAATGTTGAGTGGATAAAAAATACCGTATTACCATTGATATACTTTAAAGTAATGGAATAAGTTTTATTTGATAGTAATTTTATCATTTACCATGTATAAGAGATACTTTAAAGTAGTGGAATAAGTTAATTTTTATTTGATAGTAATTTTAGTAATTTAATGCTTAATTTTTTATGGTTTTTTTAAATCAGATTAATTTTTCATATGATAGAGAAGATTTTTTTTTTAAGACATGTGGAATATTATATTGTAATTACATCCCTTTAAAGTCAATTTTAAATTATCATGACTCTTGTGAATTTTTTATGTTTTTATACATTTTAGTTGTCACATGGAATTTGGATTATTTCATATTCCACTCAATTATAAACGTGTACATTATTTTAATGAATATTTATCCAAAAATTAAAGATAACCATGAAATATAATCCCTACTTACAACAATTCAAAGTACCAATCACTTATAAAATGACTATAAAATGAAGCAATTGATCATCATTGTCATTATCCCACCACATGATAGAGAGAAAATCATAAGGATGTTGTAGATATTGTATTAAATACAATGAAATCATTATGATATATACAAGACATAGCCCATAAATATGATGTGTATGGAATATTGAGAAGCATTTTCAAAAACTTGTGTAAGAAGAAATATCTATTCTTTCAAAATATTCTCAAATTTGAAAATGAAGTTCCCTAATACTTCAGGTGAGTTATTTTGTATGTCCATATCTCAGCTTAATACATTTGTAAAGTGAGAAATAAGTGATAAAATTAAGAAAGAAGTTGGAGGATCTAAAGTAGCTTACCATTGTATCTCTTAAAATATTGCACCAAAAGTACTCTAAAACCATAAAAAAAAAACACAATTAACCAGCATAGCATTAAAAAATAAAAAAATAAAAAATATATCTACTTTTTTTCTTACAAGATAGAAAAATATATTGAAACCTACTAGAGTGCAAAATTTATAGCTTGTAGAATAGACATAGAGATCATGGCAGCATCGCCCTAGTGGGAAACCAATGTTGCCACATGTCCATAGAGTTCCTAATTTTCCATGCAATTACAATGACATGAAAAAGAGAAAGTCATATAACAAAAAATTGTGCTGAGCCTAGAAGCTAGGGTACCTCGCAAGGCTGGAACCCAATAAAATAAACCATCTAGAAAAATAAGAAAACCACTGAAACCTGAGAATGCTAGAGTCATCCAGAGCTATGGCCTGTCATTCATTCTTTCTGTGGGTCTTGGGAAATGTCCTTGGATTGAATCCATGTTCTTGTAGTGGTGATCTGAAGAGCACAAAGAAGAGTCTCCAGTATCTCCTCATGACGTTGCTGACGTTCATCCCTATTCAAAAACTCCTTGATGTCATGCTTCACTTCCATGATTGAGCTCTGGATAAAGTCTAGAGAATTCTTCAAATTCAAGATCCCATCGCACCGAGAATGAGATGGAAGGAGCAAAGGGGGACGAGGAGCATCAGAAGAAGAATGAGGGGAGGCGAAAGA
>ML782138.1:377283-399021 GCA_009831015.1 Picea engelmannii | reverse complement strand
GGGGGGGGACGGGGTGGAGACTGGTGGATGGGCAATGACTCTGGGATGAGATTAGGTTCAAATCCAATGAAATTTCCAAAACTATCAAACCACTCTACTCTACAAGCCTAATGTGAGGACAGAGGAGGGATTTTCGGAGTGGTAGCATGTTCAAGAGGGAGTTTCAGAGTGGAGGCATGGACTGGAGATGGAGGCAATTTTTGAGGAGCTTTCCTACCTCAACCCTGCGAACCTCTATCCCTCGCATTATACCAAGCCAACCCATGCTTTGATTTTCCTCTATGTCATGACATTGGGAAGAAAATGAACTAGATATGGAGCGGAGGGAGAAGCTTGAAACAGTGGTGGAGCAGAGGGATAAGCTCAAACCAGAGGCAAAGAAAAACTCATATGTAAATGTGACTGCGAGGATCTATAGGTGAAGGATGCGAATGGGACAAAGACTCCACTAGCGTGGAACAAAATCCATGGATCCAGATCTTGTGATGGGATTGGTTAGGAGGCCATCCCATCGCATTAACCACCTCTGTGAGATGGAATTCCATAGCCATAACTGGATCTGTGCAAATTTGAAAGTGGGGGTACGTCAATCGATGAAATGAATGCATGGCTTAAATCCTTGGTGGGAGTGTGGTTTGCAATGGTGTGATGTTGAGTGGGTTGTGGCCAGGTGTCCTCCATGTGTGGACATGTGTCCCACTTTTCCATTCATGTGATGTTCCCAGTGACACACCATACAGGGGAGTAAATATATCTACTTGAATAGAAGTGTTAAAAGAATATATTTCTTCCTACTTACTTCCTAGAGGGATATTTTCTATGCATATATGAAGTGGCTTTGGAGGTTGAAAGATAAAAAAAAATAGGTGAGGATTAGAAACCAAGAGTTTTATGCTTAATATATTATTCCTTTGTATATAAAAAATACCTTTTTCGAATATAAAATATATATAGAATAGAACATAAAGTTATCACATCCAATGAGTGATTGAGGTATGCTCTTCTTAGTTGTTTTTTATCCTTGGATAATGTTTTTTCTTTGAACGTGCCAAGTCACCTCATATATGAACTGAGAAAGTCCCTCTTGGAAGTAAGTAAGTAAGTAGTAAGTAAGATGAATTCATTTTCTTTAGAATTGAATCATTTGTATGACTATATTACTTTAACACTTTTATGAGCTATTTTCACTGAAATAATGAAGATCTCTTAGAACTATCTTAAAAAAAAAGGGATCTATATCCATTGGTTCAAAAACTAATTGAAAATTCATGTGAATAATTCGTTTCTACCGAAACCATCTTCCATATATTCATGGAAGGTGTGTTGTCATTATAGGTGAAAAAATACAAGAGGTAGAGAAACATGTACCCTAGTAGAGTCCATTGAAATAGACTGCTAGGAGTTATTTAAATATGTTGATAGAATATTATCTTAAACCAACATTACCAAATATTCATGATATTTATGTGTTTGGATATGTCACTAAATTGGGTGATATAGTATGATTACATAGCTTCAGTTAATATATGTACATTTAATTAACAAAAAACATATGAAACATGGCACATAACTTAACCAATGCTTTTGAAAATGTATTTCATTATAGTTAATTCTAGCTTCATTTAATATATGTCCATTTAATTATAAAAAAGTATGAAACATGGCACATAGATTAACCAATGTTTGGCACAATGTATTTCATTATAGTTAATTCTGGGGGTTGTTGAATATATATAAAGAGTAGTCTTGTGTAAGATGAAAGTTATGTTGTATACTGAAAGACCACTATTTTCATAGTGTTGTTGTCTTTGTAGCTAGTTTACGTCCTTTGCAAAATATTTTTTACCATTTTATGCAAGCATGATTTATCTTCTAGAGACAAATTCTTTTCCATTTCTGCTACAAAATTAGAAGTACTTTTATACTAAAAATTGAAAGTTGTCTCAATGCAATCCACAAAAGGTAGTTTGTAAGGTGAATTGATTGATGAAGTATAGACAAATACTCATGGTCTTGTCACCCTTCAAAACAATTTGTAAAATGAGTGATATAGTTGCATGATATATGATATTTCTAAATTAAACCCTTTAATTTATATTGAAATAAATCATTTTTAATTTTAGCACACTATCATAGAACATAAATTTCTCCTTCACCATCATAAACAATATAAACCATTTATAAAAATCAAATATCAAACAATAAATCAATATTTTGAGTTCAAAAAATATAATATATATATATATATATATATATATATATATATATATATATATATATATATATATATATATATATATATATATATATATATATTAAAAGAAGCATAGTTGCAGTAGCTACACATCCAAATACATAGGTTCCAAAGGAATTTTAGGCTAATAACAAAAACTAAGAGGAAATTAACATTTAACTCCAAAATTCAACTCTAAGCCATCACTCACATAGATCTCTTCATACCTAGAAAAAAAAATGTTTCTCAAATTTAAAATTTAAACATTTTAAATAAAATATATGTACAAATTTTAAATAAAATGTACACTCACCTATAAAATGATATTCAATAAATAAAACAAATTGTTCTCAATCAAAATTGACATACCAAAGGTGTTGAAGTTTCATCTTCAAACATCCATACTCTTTTTCCACCAAGAATGTAAACACGACTGTAAAAATAAAAATAAAAACCAAGAACACATATTAGCATATACTTTATTAGAAAATATTTTAAAGATATTTAACTTTAGTAAATAATAAATTAGAAAGAATAGCATACTCAAACAGATCATCAAGAATAACGTAACCATGTGAGAAAGAATAACATACCCAACAAAAGTTCCATAGATCTAAGATTATTGCTCTCTTTTTATTATACTTATTTGGCATTTTTTTTAACCAAACAAGTTCCCAAACTTCCAAAATAGTTACTCTTCATCTTAAGCCATTATTTGCATAAATGTTTAATTTTCTACTACTCATTTTATAACCAAATACTCTTTCAAAATTCCCTACATGATCTAAACAAAGTAAGATCATATCTAGCATATTTTTAAAGAGAAAAATGGTGTGCTTGGAAACCAATTTTAGTGTTTAGAGTTAGATAATACCCTAAAAATGAATTCACTTGTGTATGCAGAAAGTTCACAAATATCCATATTAATCCATTCTTCCAGGAAATACGGTGGAATATATGTTCTCATATAATCAAATTCTTTTTCAAATTAAATTTCACAAATATCCATATTAATCCATTCTTCGAGGGAAATACTTATCAATGAAAGTTCACAATTCTCCATATTAAAAGTCATTCTTCCAAGAAAATACGTATCTCTTCTTTCTCCGGTGGAATAGATGTTCTCATATAATCAAATTCTCTTTCAAAAATGCATGTACATCATGATATAAAGATAAATAATTGAACATACATACAAGAACATTTTTAAAGAGAAATGTTGGTGTGATATTGATAAGAAATTATTGTTCAAAGTTTTTTAATACCACATGAATTTAGTTAGATGTACACCCAGAAAACACAAATTTGGACACATATTAAGTCATTCTTCAAAAACCATAAATCTTTCCTATTTATACATGGGATGTATTCATATTACATGTAAGAAAACACTCTTTGAAATATGCATGCAACATGATCTAAACATAAGTGAGATCATGTGTACATAACTTATCTATAAATCTAGAAATGTTGGTTTGTGGTTAAAAACAATTAGTTAAGAGTTTGACAATATCCCAAGAAGGAATTCACTTCGGTGTATGCAGAAATCACAAATCTCCATATTACGCCATTCTTGGAAAAGAAGGCAAGGTATGAAATCGAAGAAAAATTAGAATATTCCCCCTTTCTGATGTGGGATAGAGTCTGTTCTCAGATAATCAAATGCTCAAGTTCAAAATTTCCTACATGATGATCTAAAGTTTAAACATAAATAAGATCATGTAAGCATATTTTTAAATCTATAATAGTTCTAAAATTAATTGTAAGTGTATCTAGCATATTTTTAAGTCTAGAAAAGCTAGTTCATGCTTGGTAAGCAACTAGTGAAGAGTTTTACAATATACCCAAAGAAATGATGGGAGGTTGAACCTTCCCCATTTTCTCCGTTCAAAGATATACATTTTAGAATATTATTTTAACTTATATAGGAGTTCTATATATTTAAAAATGATTGATCGAAGCATTGAAAATTTATATAGACATTGGTTGAGTAACCCTTCTATGAATAGAAAAGGCTTCATTAAAAAGTTGTTCAAACAAAACTTCAATTTTTCTACAAGTACATATTTCAACTACTGCAAAACTTCGATATTGCATCATTCAAAAGGGAAAAAATTAGAAGAGAAGTTTTGCATCATGTGCAATATGCAATGTAACTAAAAAATTTCAAAAATTAAAAAAAAAAAAAAAACATGTTCAACACAAATAAGATTGAACACGTATATATTGAAATCCCAGAAAAACAAACTAAAACTCACAAATGTGCAATGTACATACTTTTAAGAATTATCATGAATAGACGCATCCTTCTCAGGCATGGATGCATCATCCTCAATCTCGGTCTTCAAAATTCTCTTCTCTACATTCTCTTCAAACATAGTCTCATACACTCTCTTCTCCACGTTGCCCTATAACACATTTCAAATTTGTACATTTGAAAATTAAAATTAAATGATTTTAACATATTAAATTGTAGTTTTAAATTTTGAAACATGTAATAATTGTAATGTGTCAACCTCAATATCATCAACCACACAAGAGGATGGAATTCCCATTGTCATTTGAGTCATGGTATTACTCACCATACCCTAAGATTCAATAAGTTATATCTTGTAAGACATTTTTCTTTTAAATTAATAATTTAAACATGACATTGCAATTTTCATATATAACTAAATTTGTTTGCAACATGCAATTATACTTGTGAACTCCCACCTTCTTCAAAGTCTCTCAATGAGAATTGGGACAAGCCTTCCCAAGTAGTGGGAGGCGGAATGGGAATCTGTGAACAAGGAAATTAATAATTTTAGAGTTCAATGTGTTCACATTAATATAAAAACATAAATTTCTTGGATATTTATTCTTCAACAAGGTGTGAATATTGGACAACTAAAGTGCTCATATATGGATTTTTTAAACACATACCTAATTCCACCCATCTAGATTTAAACTCGATGAATCAAGTCCCCTATTTACTAGAGATTCATTTAACATATGACCAAACTGCAATTAATGATGATAACAAATCAATTATTTCTAAATATATTTGATGATATGTATCTAGATATAGAACTACAATAAAACTATCCTCAAATGAATGAAAATTTACTAACTATAACACATACCAATCCAGTGTTAGGTTCATCATTTTGAATTAACTCCTTCCAACCATTGCAGAAAAAATTTCCATACTCCTGTATATCTTCTATGGACATCGAATCTATCTCCTCGTATGTTTTGTAAACAAAATTGGCTTGAGAATTAGCTTCATATATTTGAAGGTTCAAACCGACATCAACAACATAAAAAAATGATTCTAAATTTTCTCTGATTGCATTCTTGGCCTCCTTGCCAACATTTGATGTAGCTTGCATCTATGAATGTGAGGAAAATTCCCCTATTGGATGAGATACAAAAGGTAGTGGAGGCCTCTGCAATGTTGCATTTTGATATTCCCCTTTTCGATCATATGTTTTTCCTTTATCGGCCCCATAATAATTGAATGATAGGTTGGTATAATCAGGGTTCATTCCCATGAAAATCTCAACATAAAAGAGTCTATAAAAGTAATGTGGAACTTCATCATTCCACGACAACTTCCTATATGCTTCCAAAAATCTAGTATAAAGGTGTCCTGCTAAGTTGGGGTGCTTAAAATATTGCACATTCAACATCTTTCACTTTGGCCCCTCTTTGAAATTGAACATAGAAATGGAATCTTCTTTTGAAAGTCTATTTTTAACTACTTCCCATTTATTGGGGCCCATCACCTCTGACTTTTGTCTCCTCATCAAATAGATGAAATTATCAGTTATGGGCCCCATCTTTTGATATGCATCCATAAAGTTCTGCTATGAATGCAATACAATCTCCAAGATTTTCTTACTCTCTTGAGGGAGATCCAAGCACATCAAGTCATTTTGCAACCTACTTTTAACACCTAAGAATTGTTCGAGGGTCATTGCTTCAGCATACCCTTCCGAAGGAAGCTCATCACCAATATCTAAGGGATAGGTGGATGTAGGTGTGTAATCTTTAGTTTCTTGATAACGCCCCCTTAATCCACCTTCACCCTCTTCACCAACATTGGAATCTTTATGGTAACCACTCTCTCTTTCAGTATATTCTCTCACATTAAACTGATCATCTACACAAAGACACATTTGAAACTAATTACATCATTTAACAAAAACAAAAAACAAAAGAATAAATAAATAAAAAAACACATAAAACATAAACATAAATACACAAAAAAATACAAAATCAAAAGAAAATTACCAAACATATTATGTTGTTGTGATGTATTCCCTACATTCTCTGGTGTTGGGATATTTATGTGCAACCTATCTAAGAAAGATGCATCCATAACACTATTTTGAGCACTCTGTCTGGATGAGCTATTCACTGATTCATTTGATAATCTCATCATCTGACTAGATTTCATTTGGTCACTCATTCCCCCTCCCAAGATGCCATGCCTTACTGATATAGAGGTCTTCAATGTCCTTGGTATCTCATTCGAATAAGGGGTTCTTCTTCATCCTTCATTTTATATCCTTGAGCATTTGCAAGGCATATTTGGAGACTCTTTTCTCGACATCTTGCCTCAATAGATATCCTTTGAAAACCCACGAATAAACATAAAACTAAAATATAATATAAACCAACTTGAAGGCATAAGCATGTATAACAACTTTAAAGCATAAAAGGAATATATTGAAAAAAATAACAA
This sequence comes from Picea engelmannii, assembly GCA_009831015.1. Taxonomy (NCBI): domain Eukaryota; kingdom Viridiplantae; phylum Streptophyta; class Pinopsida; order Pinales; family Pinaceae; genus Picea; species Picea engelmannii. Next base: position 392,056 of record ML782138.1, on the reverse strand, counting down.
CTATATTTGTGACTATGATGCTATATTTGAGAACCTTAACATTTAAATTAATGTATTTTTCATATTAAAGTGTCTTATTGAATTTGTAGATATTAATTTGTAGAGTATGTTTTAAACCTTGGAATTGGGACTTTGTCCCACTCTTAGGTGAAATATTATGTAAGAACAATATCATGGTATATGGCCCCATGCATGGCCCATGTTCCTTATATATATCGTGTAGGGCTAATTCCCTTGGTTTTGAACACCAAAGCATGTCTTGGGCTAAGAAACTCGTTCTTGGTGCATTAAATCTCATAAATTGATCCCATATCCAACTATCCAGCCAAATATTACTTCTAGAGACTCAATGTCATGGTCTACAGACTTGTGAATGTATCAAGTGCCTTACAAGTTTTGTATAGGACCCAAATCATATTTCTTTGGCTTTAGATCATGTCATAGACTAGGATACTCTTCCATGGTATACCAAAATTTTGAACTGGACTTGTATGTCATTCTTGGAAAAAAGATACATATGATGGAATTATGTTGTGTTCTAGGGCCTTGTATGTGATCTGCAAGACATAAAAGCAGTGTCCATGGCCTACTCCCTTGGATATCATCTTCAAACATTTTCTTGGTCTCAAAGACATTTCCTTCATCTGCCCAATCCTGGAACTAATTTTGTATCCCACTTTTAAACCTAATATCCTACCAAAGTGAACTTGTTGTGGTATGGGCCCATATTCATAGACCACATGAAACCATAGAATAAAAATGCAGGGCCTATGGCCTTGGTTTTTAACCTCACACCATTTCTCAAAAATGGTGTATAGTGCCTAAGCCATTATATTTTATCCCCTAATCATTTCTTGGGATAAACGACATGCCCATGATGTGACAAACCTTTTAATTAGGACCATTTTGCACTCCTAAACCAAATATTATAATCAAAGGGCATGTCACATGGTATAACTCCACAAGCATGGATGACATGCCTTACAATTAGCTCATTTATGGCCCAAGCAACTGGCTTTATAGAATATCTTGGATAAGGAGAATCATCCTGAATTTACCAAACCTTAAGACAATGCTTGTGTCCCACTCTTAAAGAAAATATTACTTCCAAAAGAATTGTGTGATGGTTCAAGGACTTGTGCATGGTTCAGTGATGAAATTCATGGGAAAAATATACCTTATGGAGGGCATGTTTTATGACATTATGGAGGGAAATTCATATTTTTACGACATTAACATATAAATATATTTTCAAAGATACATGGGTGCAAGGGGCATCATATTTTTACAACAAACTGGAATACTTAATGAGGAAAAGATTACACCCATACTTTCAAGACATTGGAATATAAATATCTTTCCAAAGATACATGAGTGCAAGGGGCATCATATTTTTACGACATTGTCATATTTAATGAGGAAAATATTACACCCATGACAAGTTCTCAATTATTGTTTTCCTTCAATTTGACTATCTTTATGCACCATGTAGTACGATAATGATTGGATTATTGGTTTTCAATCCTTTCTATTGGAAACACACTATTCTCCATCACCATCAAACAAACAACATGGAAAGGAAGTATGTTAATCATTGACACATTAAGTGGTGCATAATGTTGGCCAATCTATTTACACTCAAATCATGAATGGACAATGGACAAAGAGAATCATGGAATCATGAACAGACAATGGACAAAGAGAATCATGGAATCATGAATGGACAATGGGAAAATATAATAATGAAAGGATGCACTTACATTCTCATGGTTACAACTTATCCTTTCATGATTCCGCATTACAATAATAATTTTTCTTTCATTCACTAATATTATTTCAAGCAATGGATGGTTTCTCTTCAACATGAGTGTATTTCAATTTGGGATGGTTGATCTTATTGTTGGACAACTGAGAGGGGGGGGTGGGTAGGTGAATCAGTTGTTCCCATGCTTAAACAATTATGCTTATTTTAAATTCTTTACAAAGAACTCAATGACAGTCACAATAATGCATGGAAGTAAGCAATAGAACATTCAACATAGTTCACACATATGAGATACACAAAGACAGATATTTCCTAAGGAAACCCATAAAGGGTAAAACCCTCTTCTTCTTTATATGATAAGTATTCTTTACATTCTGTACATTATCATACTTACGAGCACCAACTCATAATGAGGCTACAACTTTTGTTTTGCAAGCTGCTACTTGCTGAGAGCACCAAATCTCTGATTTCTCTAGCATCAACTAGAAGGAAGCACCAACTCCTTGTGTTTCTCTAGAACCAACTCCCTCGTTTCTCTAGCACCCACTAGAAGGAAAAAACAACTCCCTAAGTGTTCCAACACCAACTGGATCGAAGCACCAACTTCTAGTTGCACAGGCACCAACCTGTAAAACAAAGAACTACAGTTCTCCCTTGCACTACCCTGCGACCCTAGTTTCTCTAGCTACAACCATATGGAAGCTACTACTCCCTGTGTTCAACCACCCACTTGAACCTCTAAGGACAACAATCCTCCCTAGCACCTCCCTTCCACGCTGAAATATAAAGTTTGTTATATATAAATTTATCACAGTGATACAATATCTATCATTGGCTTACTAGGCTTATCACTATTTTGTTATGCTGCTCTGCTCTCCTGTATCAGTGTCTCTTTCTCTACATCTTCTTGTGATTTCTGATCTTTTGTTTTTCTCTACAAGAGAACCTCAGCCTTCCTTTATTGTCTCATTGTTTTGCTGTGATATATAAATTTATCACAGTGATACAATATCTATCATTGGCTTACTAGGCTTATCACTATTTTGTTATGCTGCTCTGCTCTCCTGTATCAGTGTCTCTTTGTCTACATCTTCTTGTGATTTCTGATCTTTTGTTTTTCTCTACAAGAGAACCTCAGCCTTCCTTTACTGTCTCATTGTTTTGTTGCACACATACCTTGTGCTTTCTGTGCTTCTGCCTTTTATTCTCTATGCGCCATGTCCATTCAATGAACCATTCCTCTTCATTGTATTTCAATTGTTGCACACTCCTCCTTCTACACACCTGAATCACTCTCAACAACAACAACCATCTCTTCTTTGTTCTGCATTCTTATAGTCTCCATGCCCCTTGTGCATGCTATCTCCACCATGCTTCTGCATCCACTCCCCATGTCGAGTGCTCTGCCTAATCATCATTGCAACTCTTCAGTTAAACCCATGCATCCATCATCACTGGGTGTTATGCCGAGATTCCTTCGCCTCTCCAGCAGGAAAGACTCTTCGTCTTCTCTATTACAGTTAAGCTCAACCTCTCTGTTGTAGTTATAAGCTTCAACACTCTTCCATCTGTCAATCGCCTCTATGAACAGTCTTCATTCCACTAGCATATGCCTTGAGACTCTTCAGCTCCTCTAGCAATCACAATGAAGTCTCTTTGAGTCCTCTGGCAGAAACCATCAGTGATTTCTAGGAGTTACAGAGAGAACCTTGAAATGGAGCCCAGATATTCTAGCTCCTTCCACTTACGTGACCGCCAGCTACATCGACATTTTGGAATTTTGGCATTCGTCCTTTTGGCATTCCTGTGGTGAAGAGTTATCTTGACTCTCCATGTTGTGATCCCCGAAACTCTGAAAAAGGAGTTTATCTCTTCAAGCTCTTCTCTACAGCTCTTCGACGATGTGACCACCAGTGGTGACCAAGCCTTATTCAAAACTCCATTTTGCAATTTCAAGTTTTGGCACTTCGAGACTCCTGTGATGAAGAGTCTCGACTCTTGACTCCTTAATCTCCCACTATCCAAAACTGTCCTCCTGCTTTCGGGATTTCGGCCTTTCGCATTTTTCGATTCCGGTACTTCTAATAATGAAGAGTCTCGACTCTTCCAACTCCCGGTATCTGAAACTGTCCTCCTGCTTTCAGGATTTCGACGTTTCTCATTTCTTGATTCCGGAACTCTTGATGATGAAGAGTCTCGACTCTTCCAACTCCTGGTATCCGAAACTGTCCTTCTACTTTTGGGATTTCGGTGTTTCACATTTCGTGATTCCGAGACTCCTGATGATGAAATGTCTCGACTCTTCCAACTCCTGGTATCTAAAATTGTCCTCCTGCTTTCGGGATTTTGTAACCCCGCTTCACCTTGCTCTTTAAAGATCATGCAGGTTCTCCTGGATCCAACACCAGTTGGACCTTGGGCTTAGATATGATGTTCATCGATAATTCTCAATGGGATCCAATGATCACTATCTCTTCTCCTCTCAGGATTACACATCCTCTTAACTTGGAATAATTTCTAAGTGTCAAAGGCCTCAACCTTTGATCCGTCTAAGATCCTGAGTACTCTATCTCTCTTGAGCTTTGGCAATGAGTTAACCTCATCCCTGGTGCACACCTACACACTATGTGTGACTTTGCACTAATCCCCATGAGCTTACATTGTCTCTGTTTTGCCATCCCTACATACTTTGATCTTTCCATCAATGACAAGCACACATGCCTGCAAACATGCCAACAATATCCCCCTTTGGAATTGATGGAAACCCTGAATGACTACGCTAATCTGTTTGGACCTCCAACTGTAGCATCCGATCTGGACCACTCCTTTTCTCCCCTTTTGACATCAATGTCAAAGAAAACATGCTCCCCCTGAGCTGTTGCAGTATTTTTAGGAGGTATCAGATATTCAATCAATACAAAACTCCCCCTAAAAGGATGGACTCTCGTAGGTGTGAGATGGGATGACACCCATCTTCTGTCAGTGATATTCAAATCGTGTCTTGGCTAGGGGTTTAGTAAATATTTCTACAATTTGTTTTGTGGTTGGAATGTAATGGAACTGAACAACCTGATTGGTGACTTGCTCTCTCAGAAAATGGTATTTTATGGGAATATGCTTGGTCTTGGAGTGGAGTACAGGATTCTTAGACACACTGATGGTACTAGTGTTATCACAATGAATTGGGATCGATGCAGCGTATTTTACCTCCAAGTATGCAAGTGTTTTAATCATCCATAATACCTGAGTGCAAAAAGTAGCAGCAACAATTTACTCTGCCTCTGTAGTTGAAAAAGAAATGGAACCTTTATTTTTACTCAACCATGCTACTAGAGAATCTCCTAAGAAGAATTCACCTCCACTCGTGCTTTTCCTTTCATCCATGCAGTTATCCCAATCAGCATTTGAGTAGACTGATAATTGAAAATATTGATTCTTAGGATACCATAGGCCATAGTTCATTTTTTCTTTCAAATATCTGAGTATCCTATTGACAGCTAGCAAATGACTCTATTTAGGTATAGACTGATATCTTCCTACCATTCCAATAGTATGCATTATGTCTAGACGAGATGTTGTGATGTACAACAGATTGCCTATCATTGACTTATATGAACATTGATCAACATCAGGTGAGTCATCATCCTTGCTTAATTTGCATCCAGTAACCATAGGTGTGCCCACAGGTTTAGAATCTTCCATTTGAAACCTTTTCAACATTTCTCTTAGATATGTTTCTTGAGAAATGAACATCCCTTAGGACCTCTAAGTAATTTGCAGGCCAAGAAAAAATGATAGTTCACCTATCATAGACATTTCAAACTCAGACTCCATGGCAGAAGAAAACCATTGTACCAATGAATCTTTATTACATCCGAAGATGATGTCATATACATAGACCAACACAATGAGAAAATCATTATCCTCTATTTTGATATATAGATTGTTGTCAACTGTTCCTCACTTGAACCCTTTGTCTTTGAGATACGTATCCAGTCTTTGATACAAGGCACGAGGGGCTTGTTTTAACCCATATGAAGCTTTCTTCAACTTGCATACTAAGTCAGGGTTATCAGATAGTTCAAAACCCTCTAGTTGTTCCATATAGACTTCTTCATTTAAGTCTGCATTTAGAAAAGCTGACTTGACATCCATTTGATAGACTTTAAACCTTTTATGACAAGCATAGGCAAGAAATATTCTGATAGCTTCTAATCTTGCTACGGGCGCAAATGTTTCATCAAAATTTTGTCCTTCTATTTGAGCATAGCCTTTACAGACCAATATTTCTTTGTTCCTAACAACATGTCCCTATTCATTCAATTTATTCTTAAAGATACATTTGGAACCAATGATATTTTTAGCTTCAGGTCTATGAACCATCTCCCACGTATTGTTTTTCTCAATCTGATCAAGTTCATCATTCATTGCTTCAACCCAATGGTCATCTTTGCTAGCTTCATTAAAATGATTGGGTTCTAGCAGGGGTATGAAAGCTATATGTGATTGTTCGGTGATTTTGATTATCTTTCTCCTGGTTTGTACACCTTTGTCTTTTTCACCAATTATCTGACTTCTAGGATGATTCTTTTCAGTGATTCTGGAGGAGGAATTTGAAGTTGTCTGCTAATTTGAGTCTATCTAAGTATTTTTGTCTTCATCTGATTCAAAGTCTTCATTTTCTGATTCTTGGATCTGTTCATCTTCAGCTTTAGTTGTGTCCTCTGTAGAGGACTCATTATTGTACACCTCTCTTGCTGGGATTCCATCATCAACTTTTATGTCAATACTATCAACCATTTTATGCATCCTCTTATTATAGCATCTATATCCTTTACTGTTTGTAGCATACCCTAAGAAGATACCTTCATCATCCCTGTCATCATATTTGCCAAGTTTCTCTTCATTATTCTTTATGTAACATTTACTCCCAAAGACTTTGAAGTGTTTGATTGAAGCAAGTCTCCCATACCACAGTTCATAACGTGTCTTTTCACTTTTTGGTCTGAGGTGGGATTTGTTAAGAACATGGACTGTTGTGTGTATTGCTTCTACCCAGTAGGTTTGACCAATGTTCTTCTCATTCATCATTGACCTGACCATTTGCTGCACTATTCTGTTTTGCCTCTCAACTACTCCATTTTGTTGTGGAGTTCTTGGGATTGTGTATTCTCTCTTGATCCCATGCTTATCACAGAATTCCTTGAAATCACTTGACATAAATTCTCCTCCTCTGTCTGATCTTACTGCTTTTAACCTCTTTCCTATTTGATTATCAGTTAAAGCCTTAAATATTTTAAACTTCTCAAATGCTTCAGCTTTTTCCTTGAAAAAGGCAACCCAAGTAAGTCTGGAGTAATCATCAATGATCAACATGAAGTAGTTTTCTTTCCCTGTACCTTCTTGTCTTGATGGTCCACATAAATCCATATGAACTAGTTGGAGTGGTTTCTCTGTTGAAGTAGATCTCTTGGACTTAAATTGTGTCCTGGTTAGCTTTCCTACTTGGCAGGGTTTACACATAGAATCTTGGGGCTTTGATATTCTCTGAAGATCTTTTACTGCCTCAAGATTTTTGAGCTTGATTAAGTGGTCAAAGTTTAGATGTCCAAGTCTCATATGCCATAACCAATTTTCATCATGTTTTCTTAGATGACACTCTTCTCTATCTTCTTTTAGCACATATACATCATTTTTTGTCCTTGTGCCTTTGACCACCACTTGTCCTATGTTTGTTGACTTTATCTTGCATTCCTTGGACGTGAACACCACTTCACATCCTCTATCACACATTTGACTTACACTGAGAAGATTATGTTTCAGCCCATCTACAAGCAGAACATCTTGGGATTTTCCTTTTCCATTACTTAAACTCACCATCCCTTTACCCTTTATTTTACCTAGAGCGTCATTTCCAAAGGTTATGTTTTCTTATTTTCTTTCACTTAGAGATAGAAACTTACCTTTGTCTCTCATCATATGTTTGGAGCATCCACTGTCTATATACCAAGGTTTCGTTTGTCTTTGAGTTGACAACACTAATCCACACTTGTTACTTTCTTTCTTCTTCCAAACCTTGACATTTTCAGTAGGGGAATTCAAATCTGGTTCATAGTTCCTTAAGCGACAGTCAACAGATTTATGTCCATAGTTATGACAGATGCAACATTCTGGTTCATTGAATAACGAATCATAATGATTGTTATGCTTAACCTGTGTCTTTTTCCCATCCATCAAGTGATCTGCAGTCTGTGGTGGTTTGTTACTTGGTTGTCTCATTCTTTGTTGTGGTAGATATCTATAGCTTGAATGTCTTGATTCCTCCTAATTTAATGTTAAAGAACAGTTTACAACATTATGACCAAAGTTAGCACAAAATAAACAATATCCATAGAAAAAACGTTGGTACCTAGAAAGTGGTTGTCTTCTTTGAACAGGTCGATTTCTTCCATGCTAATGATTTCCTTGAGAAGGGAGTGCATTATTTCCTTGTTCTACAGATTCAATGCTGGCACCTTTTTCCTTACTCCTCCTAGGCAGTTGATTGTCTCCCTTTGTTTCTGCAGGTTTGTTGTTTTCATTGGTTGTAGATTTGACAAACTTGATGGATTCTTTGTTTCTTGGTTGACCACTACTTGATCCCTCTTCATAACCCAAACCAGTTTTCAACTTTGGATTCCTTTGCTAATTTAGAATGGTGGATAATCCTTCTGAGGCTTTGATAGTTGACAGATTCTGATGATACAAGGCTTGAAACTTCTCCAACTCTTTCCTAGTTTTCACTACTTCTTCTTCCAGAGATTTACATCTTGCCTTCTTTTCTAATAACTGTTGTTTATGAATGTCCTCGATTTTCATTGCCTCTTCTAATTCTACTTTTAGCAGGGCAAGGTATTCATCAGGCTATTCACTGTCTTTCTTGAACTGTATCAACAATTGTTTTTTCTTTCTGTTCTTAATTCTGAGTTTGTCAATCTCTTCTAGTGCACTGATAAGTTGTCCTTCCATATCAACCACAACTTCTTCTTCATTAGCCTCACTTACTGTGCTTTTATTATCATAATCCTCTTTCTCCATAAGTATGAAGTCATTTAGTTTATCTTCAATAGAGGATTCATTGTCTTCATCATCTGAAGGATCATCATCATTGTTTACACAAAGACTTTTCTTCTTAAAATTATTCTCTTTAAAGAAATTTATGTGTTTATGCTTCTCCTCATCATCACATGTCTGATCCTTTCCTTTGTGAGGACATTTATTTGAAAAATGACCTATATTACCACAGTTGAAACATTTGAAAGGTAGTTTACCTTCGTATTTGCCTAATCCCTTCTTCAGTCTCTTCACAAATTTTCCTTCAATTTCATTAGGCTCAGAATCCTCATTCTTGTCTGCTTTAAATGATGCTTCTCTGGAGGTGGGTTTATCATTAAATATTCTCATTTCATATGCATTCAAAGTTCCTAGAAGTTGATCAAACTCCAAGGTTTTTAGATCATTAATTTCTTAGATAGCAGAGACGTTCGGGTTGAATCTATCTGGTAGAGATCTCAAAATTTTATGAACTAGAGAAGGTTCCTCAATTTTTTCACCAAGTGCTTTCATTGTAATTACCAGTTATTCAACTCTCAGAAAGTATTTTCCAATACTTTCATCTTCTTTCATCTTCAGTTGTTCAAACTGTACTCTATAGATTTGAAGCTTGGCATCCTTTACGTTCTCATTACCTTCATAACTGCTAATGAGTTTGTCCCACATTTCTTTGGCAGTTCCTAGCTGCATAGCTTTTATGAATTCTACTTCTACAAGCCCACTCAATATAGCATTCATAGCCTTAGCGTTGAAGCTAAATTCTAGCTTATCATCCTTATTAGTTAGTACAACTGACTTTACATAACCAATATCTACCACATCCCAGACATCTGCACCTAAGGCCATTATGTAGGTTCTCATTCTAACTTTCTAGAGGGAAACGTTTGTTCCGTTGAACAGAGGGGCCTTATTGGTTGAATTTCCTTCATGGCTTGATATGTTTAAGCTCTAGGATCTACCCTTAGATATAAGGGGTCAGCTCTGATACCAATTTTTGAACAACTGAGAGGGGGTGATTCAGTTGTTCCCGTGCTTAAACAATTATGATTATTTTAAATTCTTTACAGAGAACTCAATGACAGTCACAATAATGCATGGAAGTAAGCAATAGAACATTCAGCATCATTCACACATATGAGATACATAGAGACATATATTTCCTGAGGAAACCCATAAAGGGTAAAAACCTCTTTTTTTTTATATGATAAGTATTCTTTACATTTTGTACATTATCATACTTATGATCACCAACTCATAATGAGGCTACAACCTTTTTTTTGCAAGCTGCTACTTGCTAAGAGCACCAACTCTCTGATTTCTCTAGCATCAACTATAACGAAGCACCAACTCCTTGTGTTTCTTTAACACCCACTAGAAGGAAGCACCAACTCCCTGGTTTCTCTAGCACCCACTAGAAGGAAGAAACAACTCCCTAAGTGTTCCAACACCAACTGGATGGAAGCATTAACTTCCAATTGCACAGGAACCAACCTGTAAAACAGAGAACTACAGTTCTCCCTTGCACCACCCTGCCACCCTGGTTTCTATGGCTGCAACCAGATGGAAGCTACTACTCCCTGTGTTCAACCACCCACTTGAACCTTTGAGGACAACAGTCCTCCCTAGCACCTCCCTTACACCCTGAAATATAAAGTTTTCTATATATAAATTTATCACAATGATACAATATCTATCATTGGCTTACCAGGCTTATCACTGTTCTACTCTCCTGTATCAGTGTCTCTCTGTCTACATCTTCTTGCAATTTATGATCTTATATTTTTCTCTACAAGAGAACCTCAGCCTTCCTTTACTGTCTCACTATTTTTCTACACACATACCTTGCGCTTTCTATGATTCTTCCTTTTATGCTCTGTGCGCCATGTCCATTCAATGCACCATTCCTCTTCACTGTATTTAAGCTTCTACACACTCCTCCTTCTACATCCCTGAATCACTCTCAAGAATAGAAACCATCTCTTATTTGTTCTACATTCTTATAGTCTCTGTGCCCCTTGTGCAGGTTATCTCCACCATGCTTTTGCATGCACTCCCCATGTCAAGTGCTCTGCCTGATCATCATTGCAACTATTCAGTTAAACCCATGTGTCCATCATCACTGGGTGCTATGCTGAGATTCCTTCACCTCTCCAACAGGCGAGACTCTTTTTCTTCTCTGTTATAGTCGATATCAACCTCTCTATTGCAGTTACAGGCTTCAACGCTCTTCCATCTATCAATCACCTCTATGAACAGTATTCATTCCACTAGAAGATGCCTTGAGACTCTTCAGCTCCTCTGGCAATCACACTAAAGTCTCTTCAAGTCCTCTGGTAGAAACCATCAGTGGTTTCTATTAGTTACAAAGAGAACCTTGAAATGGAGCCTAGCTATGCTATCTCCTTCCACTTACGTGACCATCGGCTACATCGAAATTTCACCATTTCGGCATTCGTCCTTTTGGCATTCCTATGGTGAAGATTTATCTTGACGCTCCATGTCGCGATCCCTGAAACTCTGAAAAAGGTGCTTATCTCTTTGAGCTCTTCTCTACAACTCTTAGATGATGTGACCACCGACAGTGACCAAGCCTTATTCAAAACTACATTTCGCAATTTTGCGTTTTGGCACTTTGGGACTCCTATGATGAAGAGTCTCGACTCTTGACTCCTCAATATCCCGATATCCGAAACTGTCCTCCTCCTTTCCAGATTTTGGCGTTTCACATTTCATGATTCCAGGAGTCCTGATGATGAAGAGTCTCAACTCTTCCAACTCCCAGTATCCGAAACTGTCCTCCTACTTTCAGGATTTTGGCATTTCGCATTTCACGATTCTGCAACTCCTAATGATGAAGATTCTTGACTCTTCTTACTCTCGGTATCCGAAACTGTCCTCCTGTTTTTGGGATTTTGGCGTTTCGCATTTCATGATTCTAGGACTCCTGATGATGAAGAGTCTCAACTCTTCCAACTCCCAGTATCCGAAACTGTCCTCCTGCTTTTGGGATTTCGATGTTTCACATTTTGCAATTACGGGACTCTTGATGATGAAGAGTCTCGACTCTTCCAACTCCCGGTAACTGAAACTATCCTCCTTCTTTTAGGATTTTGTAACCCCACTTCACCTTGCTCTTTAAATATCGTGTAGGTTCTCCTAGATCCAACGCTGGTCGGACCTTGGGCTCAAATCTGACATTCATCAGGAATTCTCAATGGGATCCAATGATCAGTGTCTCTTCTCCTCCTGGGCTTACACATCCTCCTAACTTGGAATAATTTCTAAGTGTCAAAGGCCTCGATGTTTGATCCATCTAAGATCCTAAGTACACTATCTCTCTTGAGCTTTGGCAATGAGTTAACCTCGTCCTTGGTTCACACCTATGCACTGCGTGTGACTCTACGCTAATCCTCCTGAGATTACGTTGTCCTTATTTTTCCATCGCTGCATACTCTAATATTTCTATAAATGACAAGCACACATGCCTGTAAACATGCCAATAATATCCCCCTTTGGCATTGATGGCAACCCTGAACGACTATGCTAATCTGTTTGGACCTCCAACTGTAGCATTTGGTCCGGACCACTCCTTTTCTCCCCCATTGACATCAGTGTCAAAGAAAACATGCTCCCCCTAAGCTGTTGCAGTATTTTTAGGAGGTAGCAGTTATTCAATCAATACAAAACTCCCCCTAACAGGATGGACTCTCTTAGGTGTGAGACGGGATGACACCCAACTTCTGTCGGAGATATTCAAATGGTGTCTTGGCTAAGGTTTTAGTAAAGATGTCTATAATTTGATCTGTGGTTGGAAAGTAATGGACCTGAAAACCTGATTGGTGACCTCCTGTCTCAGAAAATGATATTTTATGGGAATATGCTTGGTCTTGGAGTGGAGTGCAGGATTCTTAGACACATTGATGGCACTAGTGTTATCATAATGAATTGGGATAAGTTCAGTGTATTTTACCTCCAAGTCTGCAAGTGTCTGAATCATCCATAATACCTGAGTGCAACAGGTAGCAGCAACAATATACTCTACCTCTGTAGTTGATAAAGAAATGGAACCTTGATTTTTACTCAACCATGCTACTAGAGAATATCCTAAGAAGAACGCACCTCCACTCATGCTTTTCCTTTCATCCACGTAGTTATCCCAATCAACATCTGAGTAGACTGATAATTGAAAATTATGATTCTTAGGATACCATAGGCCATAGTTCATTATTTCTTTCAAATATCTAAATATCCTTTTGACAGCAAGAAAATGACTCTGTTTAGGTGCAAACTGATATCTTCCTACCATCCCAACATCATGCATTATGTCTGGATGAGATGCTGTGATGTACAACAGACTGCCTATCATTGACCTATATGAACTTTGATCAACATCAAGTGAGTCATCATCCTTTCTTAACTTGCATCCAGTAATCATACGTGTGACCACAGGTTTAGAATCTTCCATTTGAAACATTTTCAACATTTCTCTTAGATATTTTTCTTGAGAAATGAGCATCCCTTCAGACCTCTAAGTAATTTGTAGACTAAGAAAAAATGATAGTTCACATATCATAGACATTTCAAACTCAAAATCCATGGAAAAACAAACAATTGTACCAATGAATCCTTATTACATCTGAAGATGATGCCATCTACATAGACCACCAGTTGTTACACGGCAAAATTGCTCAGCTGGATAAGTGTCGCATTGTCCCTCTCAATTGTCATAAGTGTCGCATCAACTTTCGCAAGTGTCGCAAGTTGGTCACTAGTGTCACAAAGGATGTTCAGACATACTCCCATGTCAACGACACTAAGGGAACACTTATAACATCTCACTTGATTGATTTGAAGGAGGAGAACTGATCTACTAAAGTCAAACAACCTTTTGCCATCTGAAAGCACCCAAAAAATTGAGTTTTGGAGAGGAGCGCTCCTCCTTACACTATCTCGGAGCGTCGGCGCTCCCCCATACACTGTCAGGGAGCGTTATAACGCTCCCCTTCCCCTTTTAAGGGAGCGTTATAGATTTTGAGAGCGCTGACACCCCCTAAAGCTTACTAGGGAGCGCTACAACGCTCTGATGGCCCTTTTGAGGGAGCGCTACCTATTCTGGGTGATTGTTAAACTGTTGAGATGAATGGGGGAAGCTTCTTTTTATTCTTGGAAGGCAGTTGGATTTGAATCCCTAGTCCAGCCATGATCCTAGGGAAAATCCTCAACTGAAGGAGGAAAATCCTCACCTTCCCCAAGGATATCTCAAGATTGTTGAGCCTCTCCAAGGCTATATAAACAAGCTTTCTAACGGTGAATGGAATTGCAAAGAGAGAATCATACCAAACGTATGATCTCATAAGTGGTGGGGGAAGAATGAATATGTGGAACTTATGATCTTGGAGGAAACTTACAGACAGCCAAAGGAGATTGATCAGTGAAGCTGCTGTTATCCGGGTTGTGGACCTTTCAGGCAAGGGTTAGACAAAGAGGACTTGACGAAGTTGTCACATTCGCATCTACGATTGTAAGTACTGTTGTCGTTATTCTCATTAATATGACACGCTTGGCCTGTTTCTTTCTAGTTTGTGTTTGATGTTACATGAACTTATCATTTAGTGATAGATCTATTTTCAAGCTAATGTCAATAGAGTAGGAAGTGGTCGTATCTTGTTTTGTCCATAGCTCTCAGCGAGGAGCAAAGGATTGGAGCGCAACTCGGAGCATGCAGGGACAAACGTCGATTAAAAGGTACCTCTGTCATCCTCCCTTCTCATGTATTAGTTTAGATAGATTTGAAAGGAAGTCAGTGTCCATGATAAGCATTTTTCTGTCTAGGGTTAAGGTCAAGCTCTAGAGGTCGATCTACTTGTCCGCAGGCAGATTTTCCTACAACAGAAACTGGCGACTCCACTGGGGAGA
>ML782138.1:337131-375955 GCA_009831015.1 Picea engelmannii | reverse complement strand
CTGCCTGGGATCCCCCTCTCACACAGGGGTTACGCACGAGGTTGCATTCAGGTGAGCTACGAGGACTAACCCTCCGTGGTTTAACTGTTTGTGGTGGTCTGATCGTATTATGGGGGTCACTTTGAGGTAAATCCACAATTACTGCGTGGAAGCTTCTTAGTTGATTTAGGGCTTGATACCCTACCCATACATTTGGATCGAACTGTCGACTATTCCCGCCCAGGGGCTGACTGCGAATTGGTAACCTTAGTGGCCATAATCTTTAGGTTCTTACATAAGGTGACGGTGACGGGAAGTCTCACTGTACCTGGAGCAGACATTGGTCAAACTCACTCGGGTTCCTTGGAGGGTAAATCCACAATTACTACGTGGAAGCTTGCACCAAGGCGTAAGTCCATTAAGCAGGTCGCCATTGTAACTGTTCCACCCTATCCCCGCCCCTTCTGGACTTGATCACGCGACGTTGGATTTCATCACCAACTAGTACGGTCATCAAAAGAAGGTCCTGTTTGCTTGGTTTTGATTCTTAGATTTCTATTAGCGTATGTTGTTTCTTTTACTTAGTGGACCTTAGGTCGAGTCAGTGTTCATGGCATCAAATCCTGGGAGTGCCAATGGAGGAACCCCTTCTTTTTTGGGAACCTTATACCTTTCCTTCATTTGGAAACTTTGGTCCTCCATATGTTGCCACACTGAGTCTTCCGGGACTCACTATTGGATTACCAGTTTGGTTGTTCCCCACTCCGGTGATCCCGAATCCTCCAAATGTTTCGATTGCACCTAACACTTTGGATGTCAATACACCACCCACACATCAACCTCACGTCGACTTTTCGCCTTCTTCACCCATCAAGTCTCCTTCCATTTATCCTTCTTCGCCTAGTGAAAGCTCTAAAGCAAGTAGCTAGGTTGATCAGAAGAAAAGAAACGGAAAGAGAAAAAGAAGAAGAGCCCGAAAAGGACCAAAACCCCAACAACATCAAATGTTGGCTCCAAGAAACCAGTTACTATTGATAGTACTGGGAGTGTTGATGACATCAACAAGATTGAAAGAAACAATCCAAAACCCAAATTCCCTTGCAGCCTTTGTAAGGGTGACCACTTTCTGAGGGATTGTCCCGGTCTTACCCAGGTCTTAGAAGTGTGGTCCTCCACGTCATCGGCCTCTATCGGTCATGTCGATGATACCCCGTCAACTAGTGATGTTAACGTTGGTAAGAAGAAGAAAACTGTCAAGTTCCCTTGCATGTTATGTAAAGGTAATCATTACTCTCACCTTTGTCCTTGCATGGATGAGGCTTCTTCTCTTTTGGAAAAACTTCAACTTCCAAAAGGTTATTGTAAGATTTCCCCCAACCCATCGTTAGTCGATGGACTGGTCAATCCGGTTGCATCCCCGGTCAGTCTGGTTGATCAGGTGGTCAATCTAGTTTCCTCCTCGATTGAACCACAAACCCAAGTAGCTGATCCAATTCTGTCATCGATCAGCCCCACTCTTCATCAAAAGAGTGACACCAAAGTGGTCGATTCAGTTTTGCCATCGATCGATCCCATTCCTCCATTGAGGGATGCTAAAGTGACTGATCCCATCCCTTCCTTGGTTAGTCCCACTCTTCCTTTGAAGAGTGCCAAAGTGGTTGATCCAGTTTCACCATCGGTCGATCCCATTCCTCCATTAAGGAATGCCAAAGTGACTGATCCAGTCCCTTCCTCGGTCAGTCCCACTCTTCCTTTGAAGAGTGTCAAGGTAGTCTATCCAAGTCCACCATTGGTCAATTCAATCCAATCAACAGTCGATCCTACTCTCCTTCTAGAGAGTAAACTCGATACTGCCCATGTTTTTCTTGTTAATACAGACTCTACCGTGCCTGGGGGCATTCCTCCTCCTCCTATGGAACCCCCTCCAAGTAATGAAGCCATCCTTTTTTATTGGGGTGCACTAACTGGACCTCGTCTTCCCTCTCACGTTCCTTTCTAGATTACAGTTCAGGTTCGTGGTCGGGACGTTCCTCAAACGCTGATAGATGAAGGTGCGTTCGTTAGTATTTTGTCTTCTGTTTCTTGTTACGCTTTGGGTTGTCCACAGCTTGCACCAGTTACACAGAATCTGTTAGATTTTAACAAAGGAACTAGTCAACCTTTAGGGATCCTTCCTCAGTTTCTTGTAACTTTGGGAGGGAAAACTGTCTTTATTGATGTCATGGTAGTCTGAGACCCCTTGGATTTCTCTTTACTCCTTGAGCGGGATTATGTCTATGCTATGAAAGCTATTGTATCCACTCTTTTCCGTGTGATATCTTTCCCTCATGATGGAAGAATTGTGACTATTGATCAACTTTCATTCATCGGCCCCGATTGGGTTACCTCCCTAAGTGGTTATTATATGCAAACAGTATCACCCCCGCCGCATGTCAATTATGTGGCATTGTCTCCCATGACCTCAACTTCTGACAATTTGGATCCGGTGGTTGACATGGTGATCTCTTCGGTAGGGTTATTGGACCCTGATCTCCTTACCCCTATCGCAGCCCTCGACCTGTGTCCCTCCTCGAGTGATTATCTTCCATCCAGTGAAGATCTCTTGGAAGCCATGACCAATTCTTGTCCCTTGACATGGTATCCTTCCAGAGCGTTATCCTCTTGGAAGCCGTGATCAAGAAGAAATCACGAGCATAGTTTCTCTTCTCTGTGGAAAGCTCGTTAAAAAATGAAACAGAGGCCACTAGCTTTCATGCTGGGGGCATCACGAGCATAGTTTTCCTCTCTGTAGCAAGCTCGTTAAAAAATGAAACAAAAATCTGGGGATCGAACCCAGAACCTTGAGCATAGTTCTTTTCCTGTGTCAAGCTCGTTAAAAAATGAAACAATCACCTCTCCCTTCAAGTTGCGTCTTTCGTCAGATCTCGTAGATGTCGAGTCGAGTCTTTCGTTAGGTCTCATTTTGAACCTTCATTTCATTCACCTGTATCCTTTTTCTCCATCTAGCATGGAAATTGGTGACAACCTCAAAGTCGGTGAATGAATTGGTGCTTGGGGGGCATGTCTCCAGTCTTTGATGATCATTCTGGAGTCAAGCCACCAGCTTTCAAGCTGGGGGCATACCGAGCTTAGTCTTTGTTCTTTCTCGTGATCATAAATACATGAGAATGCAACCGGGTAAAGTTTTATCTCTTTTTCGGACCCGTATGGATACGAACACACGAAAAAGGAACCCCCCTGGAGTCTACTTTAAACCCTTTTCAGACTCTCTAAATATGAAAAGATTGTCGAGTGATCTTGCTTTCTTTCACACTCGTTAAAAGGTCAGAAAGAGCGTCTTTCAAGCAATAGTTTAACCCTTTTTCGGTCTCGATAGACTACTATACGAAAAAGGAACTGAGAGAGTTCTCTTTTAAGTGTTTTTCCAAACTCTATAATCCCGAAAAACCTTCGAGTTTTCTGTCTTTGGACTCGTTAAAGCACACATCGATAGACCCATATGGGAATGAACCCTTACTTCTTCCGATTCGTTAAACAAAGGAAGAGGAACTTACCGAAGGTGAGTTATATCGAGCATGTGTTATCCTCCTCGAGCTCGTTAAATTAAAAAGAGGTACTCGTCTATCTGGATGGGGGAAAAATTGAAAGGAGCAAGCCAAGCAGTCTCTTGAGAACATCATCCAGCATTTCTTAGAGTCGCCCTTGAACACGGCACTTTGTCACTTTGCACATATCATAATCCGCTAAACCTCCGCACTGAGCCAATCTTCTGAGTTTCCTTTCACTCCTTTGAGTCACTCGACGCAAGTCACGGTACCCATTGCATAGTTTTTGTCCATGTCATGTTTCGGCGTTGTGCCTCAGTGTTCAAGGGAAGTATCAGTCTCAAGAGTCAGCCATCCCAAATATCTTGCCTCAAAACCTGTGTCAGTCCATGTTCGCTTGATCTGCCAATTACATCTCTTTGTCTGTTTCGTGTCGTTGATGGGGGATACATCAAGGCCCTCCCTTGATGAGTCTATTCCTGTCGACTTCGGAACATTATCCAGGAATTAGGCTTAGAAACCATTTATTACTTTGGGACCTGCATGCCTCAATGGCAGGCCTCCTCACATCCGACAGTGGGTTTACATCATTGACCCTTGATCGAATGATTCCACGAATGTTCGACTTCAGCTCATTTATTCACATTTGATGGAATGTACTTAGGTACCTTGGGAATCATTGACATTAATGGTGATCCCCCTCGCACTTGTTAACGGTTTACCTCATCGACCGGTAATCAAGTGGTTTCTGCCATGTTCCACGCCAAAACATCTATTCACATGGTCGGATTCGTACCACGTTGGGATTGGTATGGAGACCCTGGGTTGAGTAATTCACTTTGGTACATGCTTTTCCCAGGTTGCGAAGGAGTTCTAGATTAAGAGCACATACATTGTTACATAGATCCACTTTGTATTGGTCGTGGCTATGTCTTGTCATCTCATAGATCCACTGTGTATTCTTCGTGGCTACGATCAGTTCATGTCATGCGAGTATAGATCCACAGTGTATTTTCGGTGGCTATACCCTTTTTATCAATGCAATTATGGATCCGCAGTGTATTTTATGGCGGCCATATCCTACTGAGTCTTGAAACATCCAAGCATAGGTATGCCTGCCTTGGGTTTTGAAACATGTCATAATATTTGTTGGATGGTTGTGTGCAGCTTTCGTCCGGTTCTCCGAGTTTATACCCTTGCTTGAGAGTCTACAAAGTATTTCAATCATCGGTTGGCATCTTCTAACTTCATACTTTGGGGGGCATTCTGTTACATGGCAAAATTGCTCAGTTGGATAAGTGTCGCATTGTCCCCCTCAATTTTCGTAAGTGTCGCATCAACTTTCGCAAGTGTCGCAAGTTGGTCACTAGCGTCACAAAGGATGTTCAGACATACTGCCATGTCAACGACACTAAGGGAACACTTATAACATCTCACTTGATTGATTTGAAGGAGGAGAACTGATCTACTGAAGTCAAACAACCTTTTGCCATCTGAAAGCACCCAAAAAATTGAGTTTTGGAGAGGAGCGCTCCCCCTTACACTATCTCGGAGCACCGACGCTCCCCCATACACTGTTAGGGAGCGTTATAATGCTCCCCTGCCCCTTTTAAGGGAGCGTTATAGATTTTGAGAGCGCTGGCACCCCCTAAAGCTTACTAGGGAGCGCTACAACACTCTGATGGCCCTTTTGAGGGAGCGCTACCTATTTTGGGCGATTGTTAAACTGTTGAGATGAATGGGGGAAGCTTCTTTTTATTCTTGGAAGGCAGTTGGATTCGAATCCCTAGTCCAGCCATGATCCTAGGGAAAATCCTCAACTGAAGGAGGAAAATCCTCACCTTCCCCAAGGATATCTCAAGATTGTTGAGCCTCTCCAAGGCTATATAAACAAGCTTTCTAATGGTGAATGGAATTGCAAAGAGAGAATCATACCAAACTTATGATCTCATAAGTGGTGGGAGAAGAATGAATATGTTAAACTTATGATCTTGGAGGAAACTTACAGACAGCCAAAGGAGATTGATCAGTGAAGCTGTTGTTATCCAGGTTGTGGACCTTTCAGGCAAGGGTTAGACGAAGAGGACTTGACGAAGCAGTCACATTCGCATCTACGATTGTAAGTACTGCTGTCGTTATTCTCATTAATATGACACGCTTTGCTTGTTTCTTTCTAGTTTGTGTTTGATGTTACATGAACTTATCATTTAGTGATAGATCTGTTTTCAAGCTAATGTCAATAGAGTAGGAAGTGGTCATATCTTGTTTTGTCCACAGCTCTTAGCGAGGAGAAAAGGATTGGAGTGCAACTCGGAGCGTGCAGGGACAAACGTTGATTAAAAGGTACCTTTGTCATCCTCCCTTCTCATGCATTAGTTTAGATAGATTTGAAAGGAAGTCAGTGTCCATGATAAGCATTTTTCTGTCTAGGGTTAAGGTCAAGCTCTAGAGGTCGATCTACTTGTCCGCAGGCAGATTTTCCTACAACACCAGGATGAGCAAATCATTATCCTCTGTTTTGATATATAAATTGTTGTCAATTGTTCCCCTCTTGAACCCTTTGTCTTTGAAATATGTATCCAGTCTTTGATACCAGGAACGAGGGGCTTGTTTTAACCCATATAAATCTTTCTTCAGCTTGCATACTAAGTCAAGGTTATCAGACAGTTCAAAACCCTCTCGTTGTTCCATATAGACTTCTTCATTTAAGTCTCCATTTAGAAAAGCTGACTTGACATCCATTTGATAGACTTTAAACCTTTTATGAAAAGCATAGGCAAGAAATATTTGGATAGCTTCCAATCTTGCTACGGGCACAAATGTTTCATCAAAATCCAGTCCTTCTATTTGAGCATAACCTTTACAGAACAATCTTTCTTTGTTCCTGACAACCTGTCCCTGCTCATTCAACTTATTTTTAAAGATCCATTTGGAACCAATGATATTTTTACCTTCAGGTCTATGAACCATCTCCCATGTATTGGTTTTCTCAATCTGATCAAGTTCATCATTCATTGCTTTAAACCAATGGTCATATTTGCAAGCTTCATTAAAATTATTGGGTTCTAGCATGGATATGAAACCTACATGTGATTGTTTGGTGTTTTTTATTGTCTTTCTCTTGGTTTGTACACCTTTTTCTTTTTCACAAATTATCTGAATTGTAAGATGATTCTTTTCAGTGATTCTGGAGGAGGAATTTGAAGTTGTCTACTGATTTGAGTCTATCTGAGTATCTATGTCTTCATCTGATTTAGAGTCTTCATTTTTTGATTCTTGGACCTCTTCATCTTCATCTTTAGCGGTGTCCTCTGTAAAAGACTCATTATTGTACACCTCTCTTGCTGGGATTCCTTCATCAAATTTTATGTCAATATTGTCAACCATTTTATGCAGCCTCTTATTATAGCATCTGTATCCTTTACTGTTTATAGCATACCCTAAGAAGATACCTTCATCATCCCTCTCATCATATTTTCCAAAGTTCTCATCATTATTCTTTATGTAACATTTACTCCCAAAGACTTTGAAGTGTTTGATTGAAGCAGGTCTCCCATACCACAGTTCATAAGGTGTCTTGTCACTTTGTGGTCTGAGGTGGGATTTGTTAACAACATGGACTGATGTGTGTATTTCTTCTACCCAGTAGATTTGACCAATGTTCTTCTCATTCATCATTGACCTGGCCATTTGCTACACTGTTCTGTTTTGTCTCTCAACTACTCCATTTTGTTGTGGAGTTCTTGGGATTGTGTATTCTCTCTTGATCCCATGCTTAACACAAAATTCCTTGAAATCACTTGACATAAATTCTCCTCCTCTGTCTGATCTTACTGCCTTTAACCTCTTTCCTATTTTAATCTCAGTTAAAGTATTAAATATTTTAAACTTCTCAAATGCTTCAGCTTTTTCCTTGAGAAAGGCAACCCAAGTAAGTCTGGAGTAATCATCAATGATCAGCATGAAGTAGTTTTCTTTCCCTATTCCTTCCTGTCTTGATGGTCCACATAAATCCATATGAACTAGTTGGAGTGGTTTCTCTGTTGAAGTAGAGCTCTTGGACTTAAACTGTGTCCTGGTTAAGTTTCCTACTTGGCAGGGTTTACACATAGAATCTTGGGGCTTTGATATTCTCTGAAGATATTTTATTGTCTCAAGATTTTTGAGCTTGATTCAGTGGTCAAAGTTTATATGTCCAAGTCTCCTATGCCATAACCATCTTTCATCATGTTTGCTTAGATGACACTCTTCTCTATCTTCTTTCAACACATATACATTATTTTCTGTCCTTATTCCTTTGGCCACCACTTGTGCTGAGTTTGTTGACTTTATCTTGCATTCCTTGGATGTGAACACCACTTCACATCCTCTATCACACATTTGACTTACACTGAGCATATTATGTTTCAGCCTATCTACAAGCAGAACATGTTGGGATTTTCCTTTTCCATTACTTAAACTCACCATCCCTTTACCCTTTACTTTAAATGGAGAATCATTTCCAAAGGTTGTGTTTCCTGATTTGCTTTCACTTAGAGATAGAAACTTACCTTTATCTCTCGTCATATGTTTGGAGCATCCACTGTCTATATACCAAGGTTTTTCTTGTATTTGAGCTAACAACACTAATCCACACTTGTTACTTTCTTTCTTCTTCCAAACCTTGACATTTTCAGCAAGGGAATTCAAATCTGGTTCATAGTTCCTTAAGCGACAGTCAACAGATTTATGTCCATATTTATGATAGATGCAACATTCTGGTTCGTTGAATATAGGATCATAATGATTGTTATGCTTAACATGTGTCATTTTCCCATCCATCAAGTGATTTGCAGTCTGTGGTGGTTTGTTACTTGGTTGTCTCATTCTTTGTCGTGGCAGATATCTATACCTTAAATGTCTTGATTTCTCATAATTTAATTTTAAAGAAAAATTTACAGCTTTATGACCAAAGTTAGCACAAAAGAAACAATATCCATAGAAAAAATGTTGGTACCTGGAAAATGGTTGTCTTATTTGAACAGGTTGATTTCTTCCATGCTGATGATTTCCTTGAGCTGGGAGTGCATTATTTCTTTGTTCTATAGATTGAGTCGTGGCACCTTTTTCTTTACTCCTTCTGGGTAGCTGATTGTCTTCCTTTGTTTTTGGAGATTTGTTGTTGTCATTGGTTGTAGATTTGACAAACTTGATGGATTCTTTGTTTCTTGGCTGACCACTACTTGATCCCTCTTCATTACCCAAACCAGTTTTCAACTTTTGATTCCTTTGCTGATTCAGAATGGTGGCTAATCCTTCTGAGGCTTTGATACTTGACAGATTCTGATGATACAGGACTTGAAACTTCTCCAACTCTTTCCTAGTTTTCACTACTTCTTCTTCTAGAGCTTTCCATCTTTCCTTCTTTTCTAATAATTGTTCTTTCATAATGTCCTCGTTTTTCTTTGCCTCTTCTAATTCTACATTTAGCAGGGCAAAGTCTTCATCAGGTTGTTTATTGTCTTTCTTGAACAACATCAACAATTGTTTTTTCTTTCTGTTCTTAATTCTGAGTCTGTCAATCTCTTCCATTACATTGATCAGTTCTCCTTCCATATCAACCACATCTTCTTCTTCATTAGCCTCACTTCCTGTGCTTTTATTATCATAATCCTCTTTGGCCATAAGTATGAAGTCATTTAGTTTATCTTCAATAGAGGAGTCA
Organism: Picea engelmannii; assembly: GCA_009831015.1. Classification (NCBI taxonomy): domain Eukaryota; kingdom Viridiplantae; phylum Streptophyta; class Pinopsida; order Pinales; family Pinaceae; genus Picea; species Picea engelmannii. The sequence goes on along the minus strand of ML782138.1, from coordinate 366,727 downwards.
TTGTCTTCATCATCTGAAGGATCATCATCATTGTTTACACAAAGACTTTTCTTCTTAAAATTATTCTCTTTAAAGAAATTTCTGTGTTTGTGCTTCTCCTAATCATCACATGTCTGATCCTTTCCTTTGTGAGGACATTTATTTGCAAAATGACCTATATTACCATAGTTGAAACATTTGAAAGGCAATTTACCTTCGTATTTTCATGATCCCTTCTTCAGTCTCTTCACAAATTTTTCTTCAATTTCATCAGGCTCAGAATCCCCATTCTTGTTTGCTTTAAATGATGCTTCTCTGGAGGTGGGTTTATCTTTAACTATTATCATTTCATATGCAAACAATCTTCCTAGAAGTTGATCAAAATCCAAGGTTTTTAGATCATTAAGTTCTTCTATAGCAGATACCTTCAGGTTGAACCTATATGATAGAGATCTCAAAATTTTCTAAACTAGAGAAGGTTCCTCAATTTTTTCACCAAGTGCTTTCATTGCATTTACCAGTTCTTCAACTCTCAAAAAGTATTTTCCAACAGTTTCATATTCTATCATCTTCAACTGTTCAAACTGTACTCTATAGATTTGAAGCTTGGCGTCCTTTACCTTCTCATTACCTTCATAACTGCTAATGAATTTATCCCACATTTCTTTGGCAATTCCTAGATACATAACTTTTACGAATTCTTCTTCTGCAAGCCCACTCAAGATAGCATGCATAGCCTTAGCGTTGAAGCTAAATTCTAGCTTGTCATCCTTATTAGCTAGTACAACTGGCTTTACATAACCAGTATCTACCACATCCCAGACATCTGCACCTAATTCCATTATGTAGGTTCTCATTCTAACTTTCTAGAAGGAAAAGTTTTATCCATTGAATAGAGGGGCCTTATTGGTTGAATTTCCTTCATGGCTTGACATGTTTAAGCTCTAGGATCTACCCTTAGATAAAAGGGGCCGGCTTTGATACCAATTGTTGGACGACTGAGAGGGACGCGGGGTGAATCAGTTGTTCTTGTGATTAAAAAATTATTCTTATTTTAAATTATTTACAAAGCACTCAATGACAGTCACAATAATGCATGGAAGTAAGCAATAGAACATTCAGCTTCATTCACACATATGAGATACAAAGAGACAGATATTTCCTGAGGAAACCCATAAAGGGTAAAACCCTCTTCTTCTTTATATGATAAGTATTCTTTACATTCTCTACATTATCATACTTATGAGCACCAACTCATAATGAGGCTACAAACTTTGTTTTGCATGATGCTACTTGCAAAGAGCACCAAATCTCTGATTTCTCTAGCATCAACTAGAAGGAAGCACCAACTCCCTGTGTTTCTCTAGCACCCACTAGAAGGAAGCACCAACTCCATGTTTTCTCTAGCACCCACTAGAAGGAAGCACCAACTCCCTGTTTTCTCTAGCACCCACTAGAAGGAAGAAACAACTCCCTAAGTGTTCCAACACCAACTGGATGGAAGCACCAACTTCTAGTTGCACAGGCACCAACCTGTAAAAGAGAGAACTACAGTTCTCCCTTGCACCACCCTGCCACCTTGGTTTCTTTGGCTACAACCAAATGGAAGCTACTACTCCCTGTGTTCAAGCACCCACTTGAACCTCTGAGGACAATAGTCCTCCCTAGCACCTCCCTTCCACCCTGAAATATAAATTTTTCTATATATAAATTTATCACAGTGATACAATATTTATCATTGGCTTACTAGGCTTATCACTATAGTTATGATCTTCTATTTTTCTCTACAAGAGCACCTCAGCCTTCCTTTACTATCTCATTGTTTTGTTGCACACATACCTTGCACTTTCTGTGCTTCTGCCTTTTATGCTCTGTGCGCCATGTCCATTCCATGCACCATTCCTCTTTAATATATTTCAGTTGCTGCACACTCCTCCTTCTACACGCCTGAATCACTCTCAACAACAATAACCATCTCTTCTTTGTTCTACATTCTTATAGTCTCTATGCCCCTTGTGCATGCTATCTCCACCATGCTTCTGCATGCACTCCCCATGTCCAGTGCTCTACCTAAACATCATTGCAACTCTTCCATTAAACACATCCGTCCATCATTATTGGGTGTTATGCCGAGATTTCTTTGTCTCTACAGCAGGCGAGACTCTTTGTCTTCTCTGTTACAGTCGATCTCAACCTCTCTATTGCAGTTACAGGATTCAATGTTCTTCCATCTATCAATGGCCTCTATGAGCAGTCTTCATTCCACTGGCAGATGCCTTAAGACTCTTCAGCTCCTTTGGCAATCACACTGAAGTCTCTTCGATTCCTCTGGCAGAAACCATTAGTGGTTTCTAGAAGTTACAGAGCGAACCTTGAAATGGAGCCTAGCTATGCTAGCTCCTTCAACTTACGTGACCACCGGTGGTGACCACCGACTACATAGACATTTCAGCATTCGTCCTTTCGGCATTCCTGTGGTGAAGAGTTATCTTGACACTCCATGTCGCGATCCCCGAAACTCTGAAAAATGATCTTATCTCTTCGATCTCTTCTCTACGGCTCTTCAATGATGTGACCACTGGTGGTGACCAAGCCGTATTCAAAACTTCATTTCACAATTTCTTGTTTCGACACTTTGGGACTCCTGTGATGAAGAGTCTCGACTCTTGACTCCTCAATCTCCCGGTATCTGAAACTGTCCTCCTACTTTCAGGATTTCGGTGTTTTGCATTTCGCGATTCCAGGACTCTTGATGATGAAGAGTCTCAACTCTTCCAACTCCCAGTATCCGATACTGTCCTCCTTCTTTCGAGATTTTGGCATTTCACAGTTCGTGATTCTAGAACTCCTGATGATGAAGAGTCTAGACTCTTCCAACTCCCAGTATCTGAAACTGTCCTCCTGTTTTCGGGATTTCAGCGTTTCACATTTCGTGATTCTGGGACTCCTGATGATGAAGATTCTCGACTCTTCCAACTCCTGGTATCCGAAATTGTCCTCCTTCTTTCAGAATTTTAGCGTTTCGCATTTCACGATTCTGGGACTCTTGATGATGAAGAGTCTTGAATCTTCCAACTCCTGGTATCCGAAACTGTCCTCCTGCTTTCATGATTTTGTAACCCCGCTTCACCTTTCTCTTTAAAGATCGTGCAGGTTTTCCTGGATCCAACACTGGTCAAACCTTGGGCTCATATATGACATTCATCGAGAATTCTCAATGGGATCCAATGATCACTGTCTCTTCTCCTCCCAGGCTTACACATCCTCCTAACCTGGAATAAGTTCTAAGTGTCAAAGGCCTCGACCCTTGATCCGTCTAAGATCCTGAGTATGCTATCTCTCTTGAGCTTTGGAAATGAGTTAACCTCATCCCTGGTGCACACATACGCACTACGTGCGACTCTGTGCTAATCCTCCTAAGATTACGTTGTCCCTATTTTTACACCACTGCATACACTGATGTTGCCATCAATGACAAGCAAACCTGTTTGTAAACATGCCAAAAATATCCCCCTTTGGCATTTATGACAACCCTTAACGACTACGCTAATATGTTTGGACATCCAACTATAGCATCCGGTCCAGACCATTCCTTTTCTTCCCCTTTGACATCAATGTCAAAGAAAACATGCTCCCCCTGAGTTGTTGCAGTATTTTTAGGAGGTATCAAATATTCAATCAATACAAAACTCCCCCTAACAGGATGGAATCTCTTAGGTGTGAGATGGGATGACACCCATCTTTTGCCATCAATATTCAAATCGTGTCTTGGCTAGGGGTTTAGTAAAGATGTCTGCAATTTGTTATGTGGTAGGAATGTAATGGACCTGAACAACCTGAATGGTGACCTTCTCTCTCAGAAAATGATATTTTATGGGAATATGCTTGGTCTTGGAGTGGAGTATAGGATTCTTAGACACACTGATGGCGCTAGTGTTATCACAATGAATTGGGATCGGTGTAGCGTATTTTACCTTCAAGTATGCAAGCATATGAATCATCCATAATACCTGAGTGCAACAGGTAGCAACAACAGTGTACTCTGCCTCTGTAGTTTATAAAGAAATGGAACCTTGTTGTTTACTCAACCATGCTACTAGAGAATCTAGTAAGAAGAACACACCTCTACTCGTGCTTTTCCTTTCATCCATGCAGTTAGCCCAATCAACATATGAGTAGACTGATAATTGAAAATTCTGATTCTTAGGATACCATAGGCCATAGTTCATTATTTCTTTCAAATATCTAAATATCCTTTTGAAAGCTAGCAAATGACTCTGTTTAGGTGCAGACTGATATCTTCCTACCATCCCAACAACATGCATTATGTTTGGACGAGATGTTGTGATGTACAATAGACTGCCTATCATTGACCTATATGAACTTTGATTAACATTAGGTGAGTCATCATCCTTTCTTGATTTGCATCTAGTAACCATGGGTGTGCCCACAGGTATAGAATCTTCCATTTGAAACCTTCTCAATATTTCTCTTAGATATTTTTCTTGAGAAATGAACATCCCTTCAGACCTCTGAGTAATTTGCAGACAAAGAAAAAATGATAGTTCACCTATCATAGACATTTCAAACTTAGACTCCATGGTAGAAGCAAATCATTGTACCAATGAATCCTTCTTACATCTGAAGATGATGTCATCTACATAGACCAACACGATGAGAAAACAATTATCCATTGTTTTGATATATAGATTTTTGTCAACCGTTCCTCTCTTGAACCCTTTGTCTTTGAGATACATATCCAGTCTTTGATACCAGGCATGAGGGGCTTGTTTTAAACCATATAAATCTTTCTTAATCTTGCATACTAAGTCAGGGTTATCAGACAGTTCAAAACCCTCCTGTTGTTCCATATAGACTTCTTCATTTAAGTCTCCACTTAGAAAAGTTGACATGACATCCATTTGATAGAGTTTAAACCTTTTATGACAAGCATAGGCAAGAAATATTTTGATAGCTTCTAATCTTGCTACGGGCGCAAATGTTTCATCAAAATCTTGTCCTTCTATTTGAGCATAGCCTTTACAGACCAATCTTGTTTTATTCCTGACAACCTGTCCCTGCTCATTCAACTTATTCTTAAAGATCCATTTGGAACCATTGATATTTTCACCTTCAGGTCTATGAACCATCTCCCGCGTATTGTTTTTCTCAATCTGATCAAGTTCATCATTCATTGCTTTAACCCAATGGTCATCTTTGCTAGCTTCATTAAAATTCTTGGGTTCTAGCATGGATATGAAAGCTATATGTGATTGTTTGGTGTTTTTTATTATCTTTCTCCTAGTTTGTACACCTTTTTCTTTTTCACCAATTATCTGACTTACAAGATGATTCTTTTCAGTGATTCTGGAGGAGGAATTTGAAGTTGTTTGTTGATTTGTGTCTGTCTGAGTATCTGTGTCTTCATCTGATTCAGAGTCTTCATTTTCTAATTCTTGGACCTGTTCATCTTCAACTTTAGTTGTGTCCTCTGTAGAAGACTCATTATTGTACACCTGTCTTGCTGGGATTCCTTCATCAACTTTTATGTCAATACTGTCAACCATTTTATGAAGCCTCTTATTATAGCATCTATATCCTTTATTGTTTGTATAATGCCCTAGGAAGATACCTTCATCAGCCCTGCCATCATATTTTCCAAGGTTCTCATCATTATTCTTTATGTAACATTTACTCCCAAAGACTTTGAAGTGTTTGATTGAAGTAGGTCTCCCATACCACAGTTCATAAGGTTTCTTGTTACTTTGTGGTCTGAGGTGGGATTTGTTAAGAACATGAACTAATGTGTGTATTGTTTCTACCTAGTAGGCTTGACCAATTTTCTTCTCATTCATCATTGACCTAGCCATTTGCTGCACTGTTCTGTTTTGCCTCTCAACTACTCCATTTTGTTGTGGAGTTCTTATTCTCTCTTTATCCCATGCTTATCATAGAATTCCTTGAAATCCCTTGACATAAATTCTCCTCCTCTGTCTGATCTTACTTTCTTTAACCTCTTGCCTGTTTGATTCTCAGTTAAAGCCTTAAATATTTGAAACTTCTCAAATGCTTCAGTTTTTTCCTTGAGAAAGGCAACCCAAGTAAGTTTGGAGTAATCATCAATGATCAGCATGAAGTAGTTTTCTTTCCCTGTGCCTTCTTGTCTTGATGGTCCACATAAATCCATATGAACTAGTTGGAGTGGTTTCTCTGTTGAAGTAGAGATCTTGGACTTAAACTGTGTCCTGGTTAGATTTCCTACTTGGCAGGGTTTACACATAGAATCTTGGGGCTTTGATATTCTCGGAAGATCTTTTACTGCCTCGATATTTTTTTATCTTGATTAAGTGGTCAAAGTTTAGATGTCCAAGTCTCCTATGCCATAACCATCTTTCATTATGTTTACTTAGATGACACTCTTCTCTATCTTCTTTTAGCACATATACATTATTTTTTGTCCTTATGCCTTTGGCCACCACTTGTCCTGAGTTTGCTTTGACAAACTTGATGTATTCTTTGTTTCTTGGTTGACTACTACTTGATCCCTCTTCATAACCCAAACCATTTTTCATCTTCGGATTCCTTTGCTGATTCAAAATGGTGGCTAATCCTTCTGAGGCTTCGATACTTGATAGATTTTGATGATACAAGGTTTGAAACTTCTCCAACTCTTTCCTACTTTTCACTACTTCTTCTTTCAGAGCTTTACATCTTCCCTTCTTTTCTGGTAACTGTTGTTTCAGAATGTCCTCGATTTTATTTGCCTCTTCTAATTCTACTTTTAGTAGGGGAAAGTATTCATCAGGCTGTTTAATGTCTTTCTCGAACTATATCAGCAATTGTTTTTGCTTTATGTTCTTAATTATGAGTCTGTCAATCTCTTCTAGTGCACTGATAAGTTCTCCTTCCATATCAACCACAACTTCTTCATTATCCTCACTTCCTGTGCTTTTATTATCATAATCCTCTTTGGCCATAAGTATGAAGTCATTTAGTTTATCTTCAATAGAGGAGTCATTGTCTTCATCATCTGAAGGATCATCATCATTGTTTACACAAAGACTTTTCTTCTTAAAATTATTCTCTTTAAAGAAATTTCTATGTTTGTGCTTCTCCTCATCATCACATGTCTGATCCTTTCCTTTGTGAGGACATTTATTTTTAAAATGACCTATCTTACCACAGTTGAAACATTTGAAAGGAAGTTTACATTTGTATTTTTCTGATCCCTTCTTCAGTCTCTTCACAAATTTTTCTTCAATTTCATCTAGCTCAGAATCCTCATTCTTGTCTGCTTTAAATGATGCTTCTCTGGAGGTGGGTTTATCTTTAACTTTTCTCATTTCATATGCAGTCAATGTTCCTAGAAGTTTATCCAACTCCAATGGTTTTAGATCATTAAGTTCTTCTATAGCAGAGACCTTCAGGTTGAACCTATCTGGTAGAGATCTCAAAATTTTTTGAACTAGAGAAGGTTCCTCAATTTTTTCACCTAGTACTTTCATTACATTTACCAGTACTTCAACTCTTAGAAAGTATTTTTCAACAGTTTCATCTTCTTTCATCTTCAACTGTTCAAACTGTACTCTGTAGATTTGAAGCTTGGTGTACTTTACCTTCTCATTACCTTCATAACTGCTAATGAGTTTGTCACACATTTCTTTGGCAGTTCCTAGGTGCATAACTTTTATGAATTCTGCTTCTGCAAGACCACTCAAGATAGCATTCACAGCCTTAGCATTGAAGCTAAATTATAGCTTGTCATCCTTATTAGCTAGTACAACTGGCTTTACATAACCAGTGTCTACCACATCCCAGACATCTACACCTAAGGCCATTATGTAGGTTCTCATTCTAACTTTCCTGAAGGCAAAGTTTTTTCCATTGAACAAAGGGGCCTTATTGGTTGAATTTCTTTCATGGCTTGAAATGTTTAAGCTCTAGGATCTACCCTTAGATAAAAGGGGCTAGCTCTGATACCAATTGTTGGACAACTGAGGGGGGGGAGGGGTGAATCAATTGTCCCGGTGCTTAAACAATTATGCTTATTTTAAATTCTTTACAGAGCACTCAATGACAGTCACAATAATGCATGGAAGTAAGCAATAGAACATTCAACATCATTCACACATATAAGATACACAGAGACATATATTTCCTAAGGAAACCCATAAAGGGTAAAAACCTCTTCTTCTTTATATGATAAGTATTCTTTACATTCTGTACATTATCATACTTATGAGCACCAACTCATAATGAGGCTACAACCTCTATTTTTCAAGGTACTACTTGCTAAGAGCACCAACTCTCTGATTTCTCTAGCATAAAATAGAAGGAAGCACCAACTCCCTGTGTTTCTCTAGCACCCACTAGAAGGAAGCACCAACTCCCTGGTTTCTCTAGCACCCACTAGAAGGAAGCAACAACTCCATAAGTGTTCCAGCACCAACTTCCAGTTGCACAGGCACCAACCTGTAAAAAAGATAACTACAATTCTCCCTTGCACCACCCTGCCACCCTGGTTTCTCTAGCTACAACCAGATGGAAGCTACTACTCCCTATGTTCAAGCACCCACTTGAACCTCTGAGGACAACAGTCCTCCCTAGCACCTCCCTTCCACCCTTAAATATAAAGTTTTCTATATATAAATTTATCATAGTGATACAATATCTATCATTGGCTTATCAAGCTTATGATTGTTCTGCTATCCTACTCTTCTCTCCTGTATCAGTGTCTCTCTGTCTGCATCTTCTTGCGATTTATGATCTTCTATTTTTCTCTACAAGAACACCTCAACCTTCCTTTATTGTCGCACTATTTTTCTTCACACATACCTTGCACTTTTTGTGCTTCTGCCTTCTATGCTCTGTGCGCCATGTACATTCAATGCACCATTCCTTTTCACTATATTTCCCCTGTTGCACACTCCTCCTTCTACACCCCTGAATCACTCTCAACAACAACAACCATCTCTTCTTTATTCTGCATTCTTATAGTCTATGTGCCCCTTGTGCATGCTATCTCCACCATGCTTCTGCATGTGCTCCCCATGTTGAGTGCTCTTCCTGATCATCATTGAAACTCTTACGTTAAACCAATGCATCCATCATCACTGGGTGTTATGTCGATATTTCTTCCCCTCTCCAGCAGGCAAGACTCTTCGTCTTCTCTGTTACATTCGATCTCAACCTCTCTATTGCAGTTACAGGCTTCAATGCTCTTCCATCTGTCAATCGCCTCCATGAACAATCTTCATTCCACTGGCAGATGCCTTGAGAATCTTCAGCTCCTCTAGCAATCACACTGAAGTCTCTTCAAGTACTCTGGAAGAAACCATCAGTGGTTTCTAGAAGTTACAGAGAGAACCTTGAAATGGAGCCTAGCTATGCTATCTCCTTCCACTTACGTGACCACTGACTACAAAGACATTTTGGCATTCGTCCTTTCATCATTCCTGTGGTGAAGAGTTATCTTGATGCTCCATGTCGTGATCCCCAAAACTCCGAAAAAGGAGATTATCTCTTCGAGCTCTTATCTATAGTTGTTCGATGATGTGACCACCGATGGTGACCAAGCCTTATTCAAAACTACATTTCACAATTTCGTGTTTCGGCACTTCGGGACTCCTGTGATGAAGAGTCTCGACTCTTGACTCCTCAATCTCTCGGTATTCGAAATTGTCCTCCTGCTTTCGAGATTTCGGTGTTTCGCATTTCGTGATTCCAGGACTCCTGAGGATGAAGAGTCTCGACTCTTCCACCCCCGGTATCTGAAACTATCCTCCTTCTTTCTGGATTTTGATGTTTCACATTTCACGATTCTGAAACTCCTGATGATGAAGAGTCTCGACTCTTCCAACTCTCAGTACCCGAAACTATCCTCTTATTTTTGAGATTTCGATGTTTCGCATTTCATGATTCTGGGACTCCTGATGATGAAGAGTCTCGACTCTTCCAACGCTTGGTATCTGAAACTATCCTCCTTCTTTCGGGATTTCAGCGTTTCACATTTCGCAATTCTGGGACTCCTGATGTTGAAGAGTCTCGACTCTTCCAACTCGCAGTATCCAAAATTGTCCTACTACTTTTGGGATTTTGTAAGACCACTTCACCTTGCTCTTTAAATATCGTGCAGGTTCTCCTGGATCCAACACTGATCGGACCTCGGGCTCAGATCTAACGTTCATTGGGAATTATCAATGGGATCCAATGATCACTGTCTCTTCTCCTCCTGGGCTTACACATCCTCCTAACTTGGAATAATTTCTAAGTGTCAAAGGCCTCGACCTTTGATTCGTCTAAGATCCTGAGTACGCTATCTCTCTTGAGCTTTAACAATGAGTTAACCTCGTCCCTAATGCACACCTACGCACTGTGTGTGACTCTACGCTAATCCTCCTGAGCTTATGTTGTCCCTATTTTTCCATCGCTGCATACTCTGATCTTGCCATCAATGACAAGCTAACCTGCTTATAAACATGCCCACACTTATGTAGGTGGTTCAAGATTGGTTTCTCATATGTAGGTTGTTAGGACATAGGATGTGTAGGGGTCAAAGTTTTTAAGTTTCTAGGTTTGATTCATAGGGTCTTTTTATTTTTAGCTTTTGAGTCATGTCTTATGTCAATAAATTATGTTTGATTCTTTCATGAGAAAATAAATGTGACCTTTGTCCATGTAAGAGTCTTGGTGTCATGATAGTGGTCATCATAATGAGAGAAATAGGGGTAAGTATTGGTCACACCCTTGGTCTTAAAATTTCTAATTATTATGTGTCTCATCTCAAAGGGGTGTACAAAGGTTCCTTATGTCATTCTCAATCGTTTGAAGGTAAAATCAAGTGTCAAGTTGAATTGGTGCAAACTCACCTGAAAGTTCACAGCGAATCACGAAAGTACCTCATGCACTAATCACACATCATTATTCCTTGGAAACCTGTCAAGGGATATCTTATTGTTTTCAGTTCCTTTAATTCACCATGTTCTTCAGGTTGATTTCAAGAAACAAGTTTATCAAATTAAATATAGCGCATTGCAAATTGGTTTAAATTGTGGCGCTATGAATTTCTTGTAGTAGATGAAGGTGGATTAAAAGCTTCCAAGAAACTTCCATTTTAACTTATGAGACAATGGTTGAAGCTTCAGATATACAAGGTACCTGTTGTTGACCCAAAAATATGCTTTGGTCTCAACATGGTGTTTAACACCTTCATTCCTCCACAAGCATCCCTTTGTGTTATGGTTCCAGTCGAAGACAGTGGTGGGGGTCATAGTTATCATGGCCTATGCCCTTGAAAGAGTATCAATTGGATACCTTCAAAGGGTGTTTATATAACTATTTAAAGACTTATCAGGCACTAGAGAGTATTAGGTAACAAGGTCAAGTCGGTTGGCAGTAGTCCGGTTCAGTTCAGGGTTGTTTCATTCAGTTGAGTTGGTGATTCCATGATCATTTGAGGGATAGTAAGGTCAAATGGATATAAAATTCATGGTTTTTCCTACTTTATCACATTTTGGTAAGAATTATAACAACCAATTTCATCACTATGTCCATCAACATCTTAAACGGTACCCAAACAGGCTCATCTCGGCCTTGCTCGACTTGTCATGGGACTATTTTCTTTTCCCCTCAAGGAAGGCCTTCCTCGGGTAATTTTTGAGTTATGAAACCCTCCCACATCATAATTCCTCATTTGAAGGATTCTCAGATTAGGTTTGATGAGCTAAGCACACAATTTGTGAAAATTTTATCATTGGCCCCTTTCGCTTGTCACTAGGCGGGTCTCGTGAGGATGGGGTCCTTTCGCAATGAATAAAATGAATTTTAGTCACATTTTTTGAAATAAAACACTTCTGTATTGTATGGATCAGTAAAATATTTCCAACGGTCTATCATGAGCCTGATTTCGAGTCCGTATGACCCCCCTACAGAGGACACAAAGAGTTGTGACTTCCTGGTCTAATTATGTTCATATTTCTATTTGAAAAGGAAAATTAAACCTATTAATGGTGTAGGGAAGTGTGATACCTTTCGAACAATATATATTGTGCTTGGTTTTGACCCCCGGTTGGTGAGAACAAGCCTTCACAACACCAAATTGGTTGCAATGGTTTTGGGTTAAAAAATTGTTGTTAAGGGGTTTTTAATCAGATATTAAGCGATGCAACACTGTAATGGACTTAGATCATTTCCAAAGACTCCTTATTTTCCTCATTATGTCCTTGGATTTCCCGGTTAGAGATGTGACAAGTTTGTCAATTATTTCAAGCAAAGGGGGCCAACGAGCTCACGTATCGAGGTTTCATGATAGATAAAATAGTCATTAATGGCCCCAATGCACAAATATATGTGAATTTCATAGAATTGATAGTCGATACCTTTCCAAAGGTACTAAATTTTCCTCAATTGGATATCGTATAGAAATATGGCACCTTTCACAAGATTGGGTGTCTTGTGGGCCCACCAGCAAGTCAAGGGTTTTAAGCGGCAGTTGTTCCATGCCAAAATTGAGGGGTGAGGTGGCATCATATTGGATTAGTGACCACATATTCTCTACGGGCTCATCAAGAAATTTCTAACGATGTGCTCTATGTCCAACTCTGACCCCTCTCATCTGGCAACATTTTTTTGTCTAAGTCAGCAAGGTCATGGTCAAAAGTCAAAGTCAAACTTTGACTTGGCACAATTTTCTAGAAATATTCAAAAAATAGTGAAAAAATAATAAAAAAATCAGAAAAAAGGAGAAAATCAAGGGAAAGAGATGCATCCCTCATGCAAAAAATTGGAAATCAATTTTTTTTTTTAAATAAAAAAAAATCAAAACCCTCCCTCTTCCCTCTCTCAAGTCATTTTGGCATTTTGGCCAGGGGGAGAGGTGGCTTTGCAATAGGTATTTAATGGAAGATAAGGGGTTCCAGACATAATAAACTAAGGGTTTACATAGCAGTCCAAGCCATACTTCATCCCCAAGCACAGGGTAAGGGTACCCATACATCATTACCTCCTCAACCCATGAATTTTTGCTCAAAAATGTCAAATTTGGTTATGGTCGTGGTGATTTTATTCATTGTTCAGAATTGAATATTGATGGTTTCAGTCAATTTTCTGGTTCATAAATTAGTCTGATGGTTTTTATGATTTCCCGAAGATTTTATTAGTAAAATATGTAAGGGAGAGTGGACTCGAACCCCTCTTAGGCACAAGGCCCAACCCTCCAGGGCCCCCTTATATATTTATGAAATTCTAGGTTTTGCTGAATATTTTGTCTTTTGCATGGAAATTTGCAGGCCCTGTGCTTTAAAACCCAACCCCATCCCTTTCCTCTGCTAAAAAATGCCCAGACACTACAAAAAAATAAAAAAAGGAGGGGAAGGAGTTTGAACCCAAGACCTCCCACTACCAAACAATTATGGAGAAAAACCTACTTTCTACCAAAAATTCGAAAAAAAAAATGAAATTTGGTGGTCGACAGCCACCCGTCTACCACTAGGGCGCCAGCACCACCCTTATGTGCATGAAATCGTCATTCCCCTCCCCACGCTCTCCCTACTTCCCCTCTCCTCTGCGCAAACAATCCTCTCCTCTTCATCCAACTCTGCAGCTCCTTCCTAGCACGTACACCCTTCCACTCACTCCCCCAAACCCCCTTCATCTCCTACTCTTACTTCACGTGGAATCCATACACCACCATGCTACACACCCTCCACAGTCCACCCTCCTCTCCTCCCTCATACTCTCTTCCCCCATACTCATCCAAGTCTCCCTCCATTTCATGGACAACCACCCCCTACCCACCATTACGTACTCCAACTACTCTGTCGGCCTCTGATGTGTTTCAAGGAGGATTTAGGTTGGTCATATGATCGACCAGGGGAACCAGGGCGAGGGGTTTATAATTTTTTTTTTAATTTAATTTTAATTTTTTGTTAAATAGTTTTTATTTATATATTTTTAAATTTGTTTTTAAAGTTTAAATGTTATTGTTGTTTTTAATTTTTTTTTTATTGTATTATATATATATATATATATATATATATATATATATATATATATATATATATATATATAAATTAAATTATTATTACTTTTTTTTAATAAAACTAAAAATTTAAATTAGTTTTATGTATTTCCCTCCCCCCAAGGTCACTAGAACTTTTAATTGCATAACTTCATCATCTGGAGGCAGAATTTCACCCATAAATAGTCAAAACGACCGAGGAGAAGTCAAGAATTCATCCATGGCATTCACCTCCTCAAATTCATACCATAATTTCAGTGGCACATCCTAGAGTGATGGGAACTCGTTATTGGCCCAAAAAGCATGCGTTGGTAGGAGGCCTAATTAGGGGCCTCCGAGGCAAAATTGGGTCAGACAAGAAAAACCCATTTTAGCTACAAGTATGTAGGCCTGTAACATCCTATCAATTTTATTTTCTAGCCCAAAATATTTCCATATTTTCACCTTTTTTCCCTAATCAGTCTCCCGACTAACTCCTTCCTGTGTACATTTTCGGGGCCATATCTTGCTCATCCAGAGTCAGATTTGTGCCAAACAAAAGGTAGAGGAAAGGTAGAAAAAATAGATACAGCATGGGAACAAGAAAAATATTTTTTTTTTATTTTTGATACAAGGAAAAATCCTTCAAAGATTCATTCTCAGGAGGTCCCTTCACCGAAACAAGCCCAAATCGAAGCCATGCTTCGGTCAGCTCACAATGAAACTTCTAGGAAGTAAAGGGGGGTTATAATTAGGTCTAAAAAGTTCCTAAACAGTGGGAATTTACTTACATACAATGACCAAATTCCAAATTCCCCTTGACCTCCTAAGAATCTCTACAATTTCCCCACACCTTGGGGCTTCATCTCGGTGAATCCGACAGCCATGGATGGTCGGGAATTGTCCTACATCACCTCATCTATAGATGAAAAACATGGAAGCAATAAAATATTCTTTGGGATGGCACAAATCCCAAGGAAAATGATGATGTGGCATACTAATTTTTGTCATTTTATGAAAATGACTTTTTGAAACAGTTTAGTCTCGCATGATTTAATTTTATCTTGTATATTGTATTGTAATTAAGAGGTCAAATCATATTTGATTTGATCCCTTTTGGACAGGATTCTTTTTTTAGGATAAGTGTACTTTTTGGTAAAAAGTCAAAAAAGCTTTAGGGTTGGTCCACTTGTCACTTTTCCAAAAGTGACAAGTCTCTTGTGACCTAATCCTAAGCCTTCACCTCTTATTTATAAATAAGAGGGATGGCATTGTAAAAAAAATGTGGATGAATATAGTAACAAAGATCTGCTAAAATTTTACAAAGCTCTTTTTGTGTGTGATACTTGTTAAATTTTAGTTGTTGTATATGTCACTTGTTGGTTAAGGGTTGAGGGGTAGAAGTAAAACTTGTTATTTTAGTTATCTTCAAGAGGGATTGGTTAGCTAGGTGTTTGTTGTTGCTTCATTGGGTTTAACTTACTTTATTTCATTTCCTAACAACTTCGTTTAACTTGTTTGACGTGTTTTAGTACAATTTTTATGAAGTATTCAGTTTTTTTCAGCCTTGGCTAGTGGTTGGGAGTCATAGGGCCCCTTAGGACAACCCTTAAATGAGCCTCTTAGTTGGTTGTTCATGTTTGCTTGAATCTTTATCTTTTTCATGTAAATTTTTGTTATGATTTTTGGTTACTAACCTTGCTACCCCAAATAGGAAAATTGACCATTTTGGTTAATATTTCCCTCTAGGACAACCATCTTAGTAGGATGTTATTTATCTTTTGTGTGTAAATTTTTGTTTCATTTATTTTTGTTTTTCCATATATAATCACTAACATTTTGTTGTTTGTCTGCAAGGATATAATCCAGTCAGCTAATTTGCTTATCTTAAGCGGTTAGGGACCATCTAAAGACTTGTTTGAGGCAAAGGGGCCAACAGGACAACGAAGAAAAAACATCAAATTTGATCGGTAAATTCACCCAATCACTCTCATTTTCACCTTAAATTCTATTGCAATCGTTCAAAAAATTATGGCACATGTACCCATGTCAATATGCTTTGCTTGTGTAGATAGTTTGAGTAGTTTGGTTATAAATTTTTGTTTATAAAATATGATTTGTATCTTTGTAATTAATCATCATTGTTTCGAATTTAAATACATAAACTTCCAATCCCCATATAAGGAATCAGTTGGGACTTTCATGCATATGGCGGCCTTGCCACTCACAGAGAGCCTCAATCCATTCCTTTGGATTGAATGGTATAATTTTTTACTTGTAATTAGTTAATTTTGTCATTTTTCATCATATATTTTCTCGTACACTAATCTACAAGTGGCTTCCACTTAAGGGGCCATGCAAAAATTAGTAAGTAAAAAACACTCAAAAAACCACAAAAACACTTGAAAACAAAGCAGGGGTCTACCCCATACACATTCAAAAAAAAACCTATACTATTTAGCTATATGTGTACACATATTACTTAGCCATGACATATATGTCACATACTTATTTACTTATTGTTGTACAAATATTTAGATAGATTTCAATTTATTAACCAGGAGGCACACTTGTAAATGCAAGATGTGACCTCGCCACGTGGATGGCCTCATCCTTTATTTCAATAAATTTCAATTTTATAGAATACTAAGTGTCAAAGCCAAGGATTCCTCATCGGGAGCCCCTCAAAAGTTGTATAGTTAGTATAAATTGAGTGGTATTTCCTTAGTACCACACGATCAAGGATTTGAATAGCTCGGTTTGGTTGGGATACCACACTGCTTGGGTAAGCTAAGATAAAACTCCCTTTAGGGGAGTCCTGGGCCTCTTCCTTTTCGCAGGTATCATTCTTCCATCCAATTGGCTTTAAGATCTCGAAAGCATGAGGATCGATAAGAGGCTAATCCTTTTTTCTATGAACTGCATGGGGCACTCTTCAACCTAACCATTGTGGTCTACTAAGAATACACTCCTTATACTAGTTGGCATAGTTTTGGGATGTGTTTCCCTGATCGGGATAACCTTTAAAACAATGTGGTGGCCAATGCATGTGTTAATAACTGAAACTCCACCAAAAAATTACATTTTAAAGTCAAACCTTTTTCCAATCCACCCTTCATCCACGAACATAAATTGTAGCTATAAATACTCCCTAAACATAGTTGTAAAAGCTCATAAAAAGGATGTCCATATTGATTTACAGTCCCCCTTTTAATTTGACAATCTTTCGGGATCACTTATTGGGTCACCCCAGGGGGTACCAAGACATTCCAAGCTTGTTTCCTTGACTTAAAATATTCGAACAACTTGTTTTTCACAATTTACAGCCATCTAAAAAGACTTGGATGTAGCTTTTAATCTCACTTGTCACCCTTATTTTTCAATTTTTCCGCTTAAGGAATGCACTAGTCTATTGTACAAGGCTTTGGTTTACCCTATGAACCCATTATGGGTCATTTTCCAAGGCTTTAAAGGAGATACCAACTTGTTTTTCATTTTATTTAGTTTTCTGTCCTCAAAATCAACGAGCTTATTTTCATCCCATTTTCCATAATTTTCACCTCATAGGCCATTTTGGCCATTCAAGAAGTTGAGGGAGGACTATTATTGTGCAGTTTGTAGTTTAGGTCAAATGGATAAAGGATAAGGGTCAAACTGGCGTAACAGGAACCTTCCCCACCCACTGTCACCTCGATGGGGGTCTCTTTCTGTTTAGGGAGGTTATCCCAAGGGAGACGTCCCTAGCAACCTGGGGTTTGAAGAGGAAAAGGGTAAAAGATCAAAAGTTAAGGTTATCCCTCCTCACAAGTTACCACCAGTATTAGATAATACAGCTAATCAACCAATAAAGAAGTGAAGTCCTTGTTGAGAACACCTGCCCGGAACAAGACAATAACAACACTATATGTATATTTTCAAGTTATAATTCAAAAGGTTATTACTTCTTGGTTATCTGATTTCAATTTAACAAGCAATATAATAGACAAAGAGGTCAACGTTTTGTCAAATAGCCTATGTAAAATCACCAATTCATCAATGTCTACAACAATGATCAAGCCAACAATATTTTCTATCAACAATTGCTCAATAAATGCTTGACATCATCATTAATGGCTGAGTTAGAAGGAATGGTGCATTAGGTATGACATCAACCCTAGTTAGTGGTGTTTTGGGAGGAAGAACCTCAGGAGATTTTAGGAGATTTTATCCTTTAGCCTTGTAGCCTAAAAAATACAAACTGTGTGATATCAAGGACAATACCCAGTGTGGGTGGTCCTAAGAAATAATTCTTGTAAGTCATTCACCTCTCCTTTTCCCCCTTACTTACCACCTTGGGTGAAGGACCATCTGAGGTGTGAGTAGTCTCTGTGTCGTGTCGATCTATCAAAGAGGTCGTAATCGGCTTCATAGCTGGATAGGTTGGATTTTCCCCAATGGAAATATTTTTCTTATAACACGTCCCTTTTCTGGTGACCATACTGGCGAAATTGAAAATCTCTTTATTTTTTCTTGTATCTCAAACTTGTACTGAGCATTGGACCCAAATTCTTTGGGGTCCTTTTGCCACCTGTTGACAGAATTTTGTGGCAAGGTCTTTGAGTGATCCTTTGTATTTTCTTTGGTACTTGTTATAGTTCGGTTCCCTTGCAATTTCGTTGCATCTAGGAGTATTAAATACCATCAAGTTTTCCTTTCCTATTACCTTATCAGTGTCCAATTTTACTTGTTCGAACTCACGTGAGAAGCTATAAATCTTCCACACTTTACCTTCCACTTCGAGACGAACAAAAAAAAATTTGTATTTATAGTTGGGTTAATCAACATCATGTCAGAAATAGTTGGATTGTTGGTGTGATACATCTCTTGTACTAAAGGTACTTACCTGGTCCCCCTACAAGCTGGCAGGGAAGAAACCTCCTAAGACTAGGGAAATAGTTTCCCCCAGGAATACAAGAAGTCAAAGTTCACTAAATAAAACAAGTAGCGAGACACTTACATCTGGGAAACCATAGAAAATCGTTACACATGTCATGCGAGATGAGTCTCCCTACTTCTATTCTCCTTTTCAAATCCCCCTACTAAATAAATCTTTATTCAATATAGAAACAATTACTAACCCTCAGGTTGTTCCTCTCGTCGTTCCAACAACTGGTGTTGATCCTCCTGTAGTTGTTCCGATGGAAAAGCCATGGAAACTCGAGACTCCTTTGAGGTTTACCTAGCCTCTTCAATACATGCCTATAAATGCCCCAAATAGGCTTCCTAATTTCAATGGCACTAGCACATTGAATGTCAAGGAACATATACAAAACTAATATGATGCATTAGCAGTTATGGACATAACAATTCATGATGTCTTTATTAGAATTTTTGTAAGAACCTTTGAGAGAGAAGCAACGAGATGGTATTGCTTACTTCCCAATGATAGTATCCTAGATTGGGACACTATGGTCCAAGAATTCAATAAGCATTTCCAAGGGGAAGATGATGTGGCTTCTCTACTCAGGGATTTCACAACCATCTCCATTCATGAGGGGGGGAAAATTCGATACTTTAACCAACACCTTACCTCAACCTTGAATAGGATCCCAACTGCTTCCCAACCATCTAGGAACAATTTGCTCCATTACTACATGACCGCTATGAATCCAAATGTAAAGTATATATTGAAAGATAAACCAATGCAAACTTTAGATGCGGCCAAGCTTAGCACCCTGGAAATTGAGAGAAACATAGAGGAATCTAGTATGATTCCCTCATATTTATCACATCCCCATTTTAACGAGAGGCCTAGGAATGAGGTACCTCAAAACGAGGGTCCTCAGTATGAACCCCCACCTTCCCAAACTTTGAGGATTGAAGAAAGGGAAATTTCTAAAATGATCAAGTTGTTAATGAACATGAACAACCAAATACTTTCCCTTAATCGAAAGGTGAATGACTTACGTTTATTGCTCCTACGAGGCCAAGGACTCCTTTTCCTCCTCCTCCTCCTCATAGGAAACCTGTTGTTGAAGTGGATTGGTGCCAATTTTTCCAAGACTTCCATGATTTTGATTATTTTCACTCATATACATGTCACCTGGAATTTTCTAAAACCGACAAATCCCCTTTACCTCCAATGAAAAACAAGCTGGCCTCCACTTCCCAAAATGACCAAGTTAACATGGAATATTTTGTTCCCTGCGATGATGATCCTCTTAACTTCAGAAGTTTCATTGCAGAAACTAGGATTCAGGCCCCTAAAACCACTCTACAAGGGGTGGAAGGGACAAAAATTGATCCTGAGGACAATGAAAAAAGAAAATTTTCTGTGACTGGTAAATTACCTTCCCCTCCAGGGAAAAATGTTTTGTGGAATCCAAACAAGGTAAATTTTCCTAATAATCCACCACCATGCTTCCCAACACTAGTGCCTTACAACATCATTGAAGATCTAGTGAAGTTCCCAACCCACATGACGTTATTAGAGGCTCTTAAAACACCTGCTCAGTTTCAAAACCTTTCACATGTTCTACAAGAACCTCCTTCTCCACGAATAGAATAGAGAGTTCCTCTTTCCAAAGAGTCCTCTTCTCAACCTAAGGAGGCATATGATGTTATTGATCTAGACCATGGTGTTACTCCTTTCTATGTCTCAGTTATGATTTTAGATGTTTTGCTCCATAATTGTGTCGCTAACACAGGAGCGAGGCACAATGTCATGCCCCTTTGAGTCATGAGTAGATTGGGTCTTGAATTCATGGGGCCATCTAAAGATATGTTATCTTTGGATTCAAGGAATGTAGAAACCATTGGTCACGTCAAGGACTTATCCATTACTTTCAACCAAGCTCTGGATGTGAGTATGTCATAAACATGATCATAGCAGACATACATGAAGCATATGGAATTCTTTTACGGAGGGAGTGGTCCACCAAAGCCAAAAAGGGCTGGTATTTCATGGAAGGAACCCACTTCAACTTTCTTCAGAAATGTGTTGAAGTTGTCATTAGGAGGGAACCAAAATACCGAGAGCAGGTTTTACCTGCTTCCTACAACACAAAACATGTGTCTTTTCAAGACACATGGATGGTTACGTATACTGTGTTATCTAAGGAAGATGCACATGTCCCTCCTTCTGAGTTGGAAGAAATGGTGTGGAGCATGGATTTTGACGGTGCTAAATCCAAGCACGAATCTAGGGTTGGGGTCCTTTTGTGTGATCCCAAGGGAAAGGCAAACCCTTTCTCTTTTCGATTAGAATTCCATAACACTAATAATATGGTTGAATATGAAACATTAGGTCAAGGCCTCCAAAAGGCCTTGGACTTAGGAATTCACCATGTGTTGGTGAGCGGGGATTGTGAGTTGGTTGTGAATCAAATCAGAGATAAATATGAATTTCATAACCCTCGCCTCAAGAAATACCATCGAAGGGATAAGGAACTTATTGAGAAGATCTTATCTTTCAACATTCAAGTCGTACCTAGGACCGCAAACCACGTATTTGATACTTTGGCCTTGGCTAGTTCATGATTCACTTCGGATTTCGTATGGGCTATCGAAGATATAAAAGTCCAAATTTTACATAGACCTACGTTACATGATAACGTTGACTCTTGGAAAGTTTTTGATATTGATGAACAAATCTATAGGTTCCTTCAAAACAAGGAGGAATTCGAAGATTTACATATCAGCCATGAGTTGGAAGAGGAAACCGGGGATATAATCCAATTAAAGACAAATAAAATTCCCCTTCATTTGTTTGTACTGGAATCCATGTTTGATTCCAATGATACCACTACCTCTGCACGTAGTATTGATAGTGAATCTATTAGGAAGGTGTTATCAATCCAAGAGTCACTCCCAGACTACAAATTAGAGTAAGCTTGGTAACATAGAAATACAAATGGATTAAAATAGTTTGAATAGGTGGATCAACAAGAGAAGAGTAAAAAGGAGGGCATTAGACTGCTGCAAATACATTCCATTGGGCATGGAGTCATAACATCCTACAGATCAAAGGCAATCAAGCTGCCTACCAGACAAAAGGCTTATGAAAAGATGGATAGAAGAATAGAAGGTAAACAAAGAGAAGAATAACCACATAATAGAGATCCTTTTTGTAATATATATTGAAGAGTGATTGAACAATAAACTATGATTAACAAGCAATTACCACAAATCCTTTGCATCTCATGAATTCATTAACCAAAGGTAGCTTTTGATATTCAAAAGCTGTAAATATTATTCAAGAAAGATGACAATATAGAATGATAACAAATAACACAAAGTCTGATAAGAAACTCTCATGAATATCTAATGGTAGAAATGTTAATTACAACAGACCCTCAGGCTTACAATTGTGCAAATAAACTGCTCCTCTAGTTCTCTCCCCTCTTGGATCATGAATCCAACCCCTTTTCCTCAAGAGATCTCCTTCCTTAAATATAAAATAACATCCAAATAATATTATGAGGTTGAATACCATCTCCTTCATTGGATTCTAAGCCTTGGAGATAGGTGGCAACAATCAAAGAGACAAAAATCCAACAAACTACTAATTTTCAGGAATTTGTTGGAAGTCATTAATAAAATGTCTCCACCTCATTGCATGAGGCCCTTTATGGAACTAAATTTTAGGCATAGGTGTCCCTTGACATCTAAATGATCCTTAAGAATCCATTCAAACCCTCCTTGACATGTGGAAATCTCCCAACAAGGCGAATATCAAAACCGTGACCGCTACATGAAATTAGGTAGCGTCGTTGTAAAACAGTAGGTAGTGTCACTTATATGTCTAATATATCTCAAACCATAAAACATATTGAAAACTTGAGAGAATTTTTTGTTATTTGTCATGTTATGAACAAAAACCTCCTCTAGTTTTCAAAAATACCTTCTCAATTCTTCATAATTCATGTTTCATGCTATTGAATCAAAACTAGTAAAATAACTCTGCACAATTCGTTTTCTGCCAAAATTTAAGTAGCGAATTTAGGTAGATCCCACAGGTGTGTCTGCATGCGATTGGGTAGTGCAAATATGTGAGTGGTTTTGATTCTTGGAACCTTGTGAGAGTTTTGTCAATGCTTGTTCTTGACACTTGGCACCTTAACCAATCTTGTGCTAACAGAAGGTGCAAGAAACCATCCCTATAAACCTCGGAACCGAGAAAGATCCAAAACTGGTTTATATAGGGTCACAGTGTTCTCCTTCTGAGATCTCTCAATTCATGGAACTCTTGATAGAGTTCAAGGATGTTTTTTCCTGGTTCTATGAGGATCTCAAGGTTTTTTATATGAAAGAGATAGTCTATGCCATACCCATAATCCCTAATTTGAAACCTTACAAAAAGAGGAAAAGAAAGAAAAATACTTATTTAGAATGAACAATTAAGCTTGAATTAGACAACATGGAAGTAGTATGGGTCATATACCATGTCTTTTACTCACAATGGGTATCTAATTTGGTTCCCGTTAGAAAGAAAACTGGTGATATTTGTTTGTTTGTCGACTTTCAAAATTTGAATAGGGTGTCCCTAAAAGACAACTACCCCATCCCACCTATGGAAGAGATCCTCCAAAAACTCTCTAGGGCTCAAATGATGTCCCTTTTATATGGTTTCTTAGGCTACAATTAGATATCCCTCAATCCTTCTGATAGTCACAAAACCACCTTCACTAGGTGTTGGGGCACATATGCATATAACAAGATGCCTTTTGACTTGATTAATGTCAGGAACACCTTTCAGTGTGCCATGGCCATTTCTTTCAAAGGAGTATTGGGTAATATCATCATTGTCTACTTCGATGACCTCACTGTATTTTCCAAAGAATGAAGTAGTCATTTTGATCACCTTAGGAAAGTTCTTCTTAGATGCAGTAAGTTTGGCATATCTTTAAATACTAAGAAGACCATTTCCGGTGTTATGGAGGGAAAAATTTTGGGCCACATCATCTCTCTCGAGGTGTCAAAGTTGATCCCGAGGGAGTGGTAGCAATCAAAAATATTCCCTGACCTACTAATAAAAAATAAATGCAATCTTTATTTGGAAAGATAAACTTCTTGAGACGCTTCATTCCTTATTTTTCTCAAGTAGTCAAACCTCTAAATCAGCTTATGAAGAAATACATTTGGTTCCAATGGGAAACCCCCTACCCATCAGGATTTTGAATCCATTAAGCAAGCCATTTATTATGCCCCTTTGTTAATCAGTCCTAATCCCTCTAAGGACTTTGTCATGTACACTAATTCAACAGAAGAGACAATTTATGCAATCTTACTGCAAAAATATCATGAGGAAAATCTTAGGCCAATCAATTTCATAATCCATAATTTTAAGACACACCAAATGAACTATTCTCCACTGGAGAAACATGGTTATTCTTTGTAAAAATCCTTGGAGCAATTCTGACATTACATCCAAGGCCACAAATTTCAGGTTTTTGTGCATACATCTCTCTTAGTCATTGCCTTGAATCAAACTAAAATGCATAGTAAGTGGTCTAAATGGATCATGTGCATGAAAGAATATGAATTGGACATTAAACCGATGAAAACTATAAGGGGAATAGGGTTGGCTGAATTTCTAACCCAGTCCCACCCCTCGGTCATAGTTGAACCACCTCAAGTAGATGAATTGATTTCTTTCAAAGAACTGGCTAACGAAACCGAGTTAGCCTCACAACTATGGTATGGACCTATTGTGTATTTTTTTATCAATGTTGTTTTCCCACCGGACATGGATACTAAAGCCAAACGAACACATATTTTACAAGTTGTTTGGTATGTTTTACAATACCAAAGCCTTTACCAAAGAAACCTTGATGGGGTTTTGTCATGATGCTTGAATCTTGATCAAAGCAAAATGGCACTTGAACGATACCGTTCTAGGGTTTGTGGAGGTCACTTTTTAGCCAAAACCACTGTAGCAAAAATTTTATATGCAAGTTACTTTTGGCATTCTCTCCACCAAGATGCCCATTTACTGGTTCAAAAATGCGAAGCTTTCCAACGCTTCACTAGGAAACAAAAGTTAGATGTCTTAACTCTTAGGCCTATTGAAGCCCAAGTCCCTTTTGCAAGATGGGGCATGGAATTTATTGGGTCAGTTTCACCACCTTTTAGAATTGGTCACATATTCATCTTAACAGCTACTGACTACTTTACAAATTGAGCTAAAGCAATTTCCCTTAGAAACGCTATGAGTCAACATGTGGTAGAATTCATTAAGCATAACATTTTATCCCATTCTGGAACCCCTGCTGAGATATTAACTGATAAAGGGTCAACTTTCATGTCCGATGTCATGCTCCACCTTGGTGTTACATATGGAATCCAAATTTTTCGATCTTCCATACTACCCCCAAGGTAATGGATTGGCCAAATCCACAAATAAAAATCTGAGTCAGATACTTAAGAGAACGGTCAAAGATAACAAGCATGATTGTCACACAAAATTAAAATTTTCTTTATGGGTTGATCGTATAACCCCTAAGACAACAACAAGTCAAAGTCCTTACACTCTGGTGTATGGAGCCCATGTTGTCATGCTTGTTCACTTACAAATTACATCCTTGAGTTTAACTATTGCTGAAGCAAAAGATGATTTCCAGCCATTATAACATCGTTTAGACACACTCATCAAACTAGAAGAGGTAATAAAAGACGCATTCCAACACCTCCAAAGGAAGAAATACATTATTAAATTTTCCTTCAATAAAAGAGCCACAATGGTAAATTACAAAGTAGGAGATGATGTCCTATTGTGGGACAAAGCACATGAGGCCCCATCCAAACATCGCAAGTTTGATTCTTTATGGTTAAGTGCTTACAAAATCTATGAGGTTTTAGGGAGAAATTCTTTTAGATTAAAAACCTTGGATGGCAAACCACTTGAATTCCCTATGAATGGTCGTCACCTAAAGTTCTTTTACTCCTAAAGGATCTAGTCATCCTGTACATAAGTCACCACAGGTTGGTTTTTTTCTTGTATGTATTTATTGTTGTTCATTTTCCTACTTGTCTATATTTTTTTTTGTCAGTTTTATGCTTGTATATATCTCCTTCGTTTCAATTTTGATCCTTTTGCTTGTTTGATTTCGATTTTGAGTATAAGCCCCTCTTTGAGTTTTTCCCTTGGTTTTTGTATTTTTCATTTTAATTCTATAGGTTGTCTTCTTTTTGGTATATTTGGTGTTCATGGGAAAGGTAGTGTTCTTATTGTTGTACGGATGTTTGAAAAGAATGCACCCTTAGAAACCCTTTTATCATGCTTGGCCTATGGTAAACTTTGACTTAATATAATCTTAAATAAGAGTAAACCTTATTGTTATTTAATCAAATTAAGTGGGGAAAGTCTAAGGAGGTAGCATATCATTATCTGGTGAAGCTAAAAACCATGATAGCATGATGGATTACATAGCTATGTGATTGCAAATGCACTTTACCTGACTACTTACAATCTGATTTTTCCAAGCAACAGTCGTTTTTCCTACAAAGTTCCATCACTTATGAGCACTGATATATTTCAGCACCTACTGTCAAAAGTTTTTCATATTTCTTTACTCCCTTGTTTGATTGGTTTGCTTGCTAGTTTTTCTCCAGCTGGTTGCTGATTTCAAATGTCTTTGTTTTCTTGTGTGTGTGTCGAGAATCGAAGGTATGCATGAGACTTTGGGTTGAGCCAAGGTTCACCTTATGCCTTGATTCTCACAATTAATCCATAATCCGAGAGAGGGACCCGTGTCACTTGGGCCACATTCCTCAACAAAAATCAGGTCATTATTCCCATTCTTATATCCTGTGTGAATCTCAGTATAAATTATGTTTTATATATTTTTTGTGCCACTTTAATTCTTTGGTTATCCCTAATGTGAAAAATGGTCTGTATACTACATTTGAATCCCCCCCCCCCTCACCCATGCTGATCACTTTGAAAGAATAAATTTCAACCGAGTATTCTCACCCGTCACATGGGTGATCCCATTGTTCTAGATGATTTGGAAGGAATTTCCCCTCCGTCACCAAGAATGTTGACCCAAAAATATTGTTTGGGTTCAACATCGTGTTTAACACCTTCACTCCTCCATAAGAATCCCTTTGTGTTATGGTTCTAGTCGAATACAGTGGTGTTGGTCATAGTTACTATGTCCTCTACCCTTAGAATAATATCATTTGGCTACATTCATAAGGTTTTTATCTATGTATGTAAAGACTTATCAAGCACTAGAGTATTAGATAACAAGGTCAAGTCAGTTGGAAACAGTCCAGGTCAGTTCAGGGTTGTTGCATTCAGTTGGGTCAGTGCTTCTAGGATCAGTTGAGGGATAATAAGGTCAAATGGATATCAAAGTCATGGTTTTTCCTAATTTACTATCTACTTTTTGGAAGAATTATAACATCCATGTTCATCACTATGCCCATCATCATCTTAAACGGTACCCAAACGGGCTCATCCCAACCTTGCTTAGCTTGTCATGGGACCATTTTATTTTCCCATCAAGGAAGGCCTTCTTGGGGTAATTTTTGAGTTATGAAACCATTCCACATCATAATTCCTCATTTCAACTCTGCTATCTTCAGATTTTATTATCTAAGCATGCACTTTGCAAAAATTTTATCACTGGCCCCTTTCGCCTGTCACTAGGCGTGTCTCATGGGGACAGGGTCCTTTCGCAAAGAATAAAATGATGTATGGTCACATTTTGAAAAATATAAAAATTCCATATTTTAGGGATCAGGACAATATTTCCAATGATCTATCATGATCCCAATTATGATTCCGTATGACCCCCCTACAGAGGATACAAAGTTTGCATCACCTGAATGGCCAAAACCAACAGTTGTTACTTCCTGATCTAATTATGTTAAAATTTATATTTTAAAAGGAAAATTAAACCTATTAATGGTCTAGGGAAGTGTGATACCTTTCCAATCGTATATCCCATGCTTCATTTCAACCCTCGGTTGGTGAGAATGATCCTGCGCAAGTTCATGACCACTTTTGGACACCAAATTGGTTGGAGTGGTTCGGGGTTAAACAATTGTTGTTAATGGGTTTTAAATAAGAGATTAAGTGATTCCATGTTGTAATGGACTCGGATAAATTTCCAACGACTCCTCATTTTCCTCATTCTATCCTCGGATGTCCCGGTTAGAGATGTCACAAGTCTGTCAATTATTTCAGGCAAAGGGGGGCAACAAACTCGCGTAGCGAGGTTTCATGACAGATAAAACAATCCTTAATGTCCCCAACGCACATATCTATGGACATATCGTCGAATCAATCATCAATATATTTCCTACGGTACTTCATTTTCATCGATTGGATATCTTATGGTGATATGGTGCCTTTCACAAGATTGGGTTTCATGTGGGCCCACCAGCAAGTCAACGGTTTTAAGAGGCAATTGTTTTGAGCCAAGATTTAGGGGTGAGATGGCATAATTTTGTATTAGTGACCACATATTCTCGACAATATCATTGAGACATTCCAACGACATGCTCTGCATCCAATTTTGACCTTGTCTCATATGGAAACATTTTATTGCTAAGTCAGCAAGGTCATGGTCAAAAGTCAAAGTCAAACTTTGACTTGGCACAATTTTCGATAAATATTAAAAAATTAAAAAAAATCAGAAAGAAAGGAAAAAATAGAGGGAAAGACACACATCCCTCATGCAAAAAATTGGAAATTAAATTCTTGAAAAAATAAAAAATACAAAACCCTCATTGTCCTGTCTCTCAAGTCATTTTGGCATTTTGGCCAAGGGGAGAGGTGGCTCTGCAACAGGTATTCAATGGAAGATAAGGCATTATAGAAATAATAATTTGAGGGTTTCCATAGCAGGTTAGGCCATACTCCATCCCCAAGCACAGGGTAAAGGTACCCATACATCATTACCTCCTCAACCCATGATTTTTTGCTCAAAAATGTAAAATTTGGATATGGCTATGGTGATTTTCTTCATGGTTCAGAATTGAATATTGATGTGTTCAGTAACTTTTCTAGTTCATACATTAGTGTGCTATTTTTTATGATTTCCTAGAGAGTTTATTGGGAAAATATGTAAGGGAGAGGGGATTGAAACCCCTCTTGGGCACGAGTCCCAAGCCTCTAGAGCTCCCTTAAATATTTATGCAATTATGGGTTTTGCTGAATATTTTGGCATGTGCATGGCCATTTGCAGGCCCTGGACTTTGAACCCCAACACCCTCCCTTTCCTTTGATAAAAAATTACCAGAAACTACCAAAACATAAAAAAAGGAGGGGAGGGGTTTTGAACCCAAGACCTCCCATTCCCAAAGACCAATGGAGAAAAACCCACTTTCTACCAAAAATTTGAAAAAAATCAAATTTTGAAATTTAGTGGTTGTCAGCTAGCCGTCCACCACCAGGGCACCACCACAACTCTCATGCGCATCAAAACCATGTTCCCCTCCCCACGATCTCCCTACTCCCCCTTTCCTCTGCCCAGACAACCCTCTGCTCTTCCTCCACCTCAACGCCTCCTTCCCTGTGCGTACCACCTTCCACTTGTTGGATTACTGAGAGGGGGGGTGAATCAGTAATAACGTAATTATAATCCTTTTTCTTCAAATGTTATATCAATGTAGAATTATTATCCAAAAGTG
>ML782138.1:291205-335730 GCA_009831015.1 Picea engelmannii | reverse complement strand
TTTGTACACCTTATCAATCATGATAAGACAATAATAAGTCATATTTACATCAAACACTATTGGGTCCATTTCCCAAAACTTTGTGCTATGGGTCTTTCTTCAAGGGTTGACATCAATGACAACCAACCTTAATCAACACCACTCACTCTCCCAAATCCCCTTTGTCTCATCCTCTTACTCCATGCAGCATCCATCCACCACCATCCTATGCACACTTCACACTCCACCCTCCTCTCCTCCCCCATACTCCTCCTAGTCTCACTCCCTCGCGCGGACAACCACCCCCTCCCCACTACTACTCACTCCAACTACTCAACCGACCTGTGATATGTTTCAAGGGGGATCTGGGATGGTCATATGGGTGACCAAGGGCGCTAGGGGGAGGGGTTTATAAATTTGTTTTTTAATTTAATTTTAATATTTTATTATATAGTTTTATTTTATTATATATATATATATATATGAAATTATTATTTTTTTTTTTAATAAAACTAAAAATTTAAATAAATTTTATGTATACATTTAAACTATATAATAAAGATTCTAAATCCCCCCCCGGGGGGGTCACTGAACCTTTTAATTGCATAACTTCGCCATAAAGAGGTGGAGTTTCGCCCGTAAATAGTCAAAACAACTGGGGAGAAGTCAATAATGTAGCCATGGAATTTAGCTCCTCAAATCTAGACCACAATTTCAGTGGCACGTCCCAGAGTGACGGGGACTCGTTATTGGCCCAAAAAGCATGAGTTGGAAGGAGGACTAATTGGCAGCCTCCGAGGAAAAATTGGGTCAAATGAGGAAAACCCATTTCAGCTACAAGAATTAAGGCCTATGGCAGCCTGTTAATTCTTGTTTCCAGCCCAGAATGTTTCCATATTTGCACCTTTTTCCCCTGATCAGTCTCCGGAATAGCTCCTTCCCGCATACCTTTCTGGGACCATATCTTGCTCATCCAGAGTCAGATTTGTGCCAAACGAAAGGCATCGGAAAGGTAGAGAACATAGATACATCATGGGAATAAGAAAAATCAGTTTTATGGTTGTTTGGTACAAAGGCAAATCCTCCCAAGGTTCAGGCCCAGGGGGTCCCTTTGCCGAAACAAGCCCAAATTGAATCCATGCTTCAGTTAGCTCATAGGGAAACTTATAGGAAAAAGGGGAGGGGGGGGGTATAATCAGGTCTGAAAAGTTCCTAAATAGTTGGAATTTCATTATATACAACGTCCAAATCCCAAAGGTCCCTTTCCCTCCTAATAAGCTCTGAAATTTACCCACACCTTAGGGCTTCATCGCGGTGAATCCAAAAACCATGGATGGTTGGGAACTATCTTAAGTCACCTCATCTATAGCTACAAAAATGGAAGAAATCAAAGAGTCTTTGGGATGGAACAAATCCCAAGGAAAATGATGATGTGGCAAACTAATTTTTTTCATTTTATGAAAATGACTTTTGTAGTAGTTTATTCTCGCATGATTTAATTTTGGCTTGTATACATTGTAATTAAGAGGTCAAATCAGATTTGATTTGGTCCCTTTTGGATAAGATTCCCTTTTTAGGATAAGTTTAATTTTTGGTAAAAAGACAAAAAAAAAATAGGGTTGGTCCACTCGTCACTTTTCCAAAAGTGACAAGTGTCTTGTGACCTAACCTTAATCCTTCACCTCTTATTTATAAATAAGAGGGATGGCATTGTAAAAAAATGTGGATGACTATAGTAACAAAGCTCTATTGAAATTTTCCAAACTTCTTTGTGTGTGTGATACTTGTTATAATTGTGTTGTTTGTCTACAAGGATATAATCTCGTCACCTACTTTGCTTCTCCTAAGTGGCTGGGGACCATCTGAAGGCATGTTTGAGGCAAAGGGGCTAGAAGGACAACAAAGAAAAAACATCAAATATGATCGGTAAATCCATCAAATCACTCTCAGTTTTACCTTAAATTCACTTGCACTCATTCAAAAAAATTTGGCACATGTACCCATGTCGATGTGATTTGCTTATGTAGATAGTTTGCGTAGTTTGCTTATAATTTTTTTTTTATAAAATCTCATTTTTATCTTCGTAATTAATCATCACTGTTTCGAATTTCAATAAGTAAACTTCCAATCCCCATACAAGGAATCAGTTGGGGCTTTCATGCATATGGAGTCCTTGTTGCTCGCAAAGAGCCTCAATCCACTCCTTTGGGTTGAATGGTATAATTGTTTACATGCAATTAGTTAATTTTGTCATTTTTCATTGTATATTTCCTCGTACACTAATCTACAGGTGGTTTCCTCTAAAGTGGCCATGCAAAAATCAGCAAGCTAAAAACACTCAGAAAACCATAAAACGCTTGAAAACAAACAAGGGGTTAGCCCCATACACATTCAAAACAAAACCTATAATATTTATCTGTACGTGTACACATATTATTTAGCCATGACATATATGTCACATACTTATTTACTTATTGTTGTAGACAACTTTAGATAGATTTCAATTTATTGACCAGGAGGCATGCTTGCAAACGCTAGACGTGACCTCACAGTGTGGATGGCCTAGTCCTTTATTTCAAGAAATTTCAATTTCATAGAATACTAAGTGTCAAATCCATGGAGTACTCATCAGGATCCCCTTAGAAGTTGTCTAGTTAGTATAAATTGAGTGGTCTTTCCTTAGTACCACATAGTCAAAGAGTTGACTAGCTCAACTTGGTTTGGATACTACACTACTTGGGTAAGCTCAATTAAAACTCCCTTTAGGTGAGTCCTGGGTCTCTTCCTTTTCACAAGTATCCTTCTTCCACCCAAGTGGCTTTAAGATCCTAAAACTGTGAGTGACGAGAAGCGGTTAATCCTTGCTTCTCTAAATTGCATGGGGCACTCTTCAACCTAACCATCGTGGTCTACTAAGACTACTATCCTTATACTGGTTGGCACAGTTTTGGTATTTGTTTTCCTGATTGGAATGTGTTCTCCTTATACTAGTTGGCACGGTGTGGTGGCCAATTCATGTGTTAATTACTAAAAATTCACCAAAAAATTACATTTTAAAGTCAAACCTTTTTTCAGTCCACCCTTCATCCATGAATAGAAATTGCAGCTATAAATACTCCCCTAAACATAGTTGTAACAACTCATGAAAATGAATTCCATCTTGATTTGTAGTCCCCCTTTTTATTTGACAATTTTTCGATATCACTTCCTGGGAAACCCTGAGGGGTACCAAGCTATTTTGGGCTTGTTTCCCCGACTTAAAATCTTCGAACAATTTGTTGTTCACAATTTACAACCATTTGAAAATATTTGGTTGTAGCTTTTAATATCACTGTTCACCCTTATTTTCCATTTTTTCCACTTAAGGCATCCACTAGTCTATTGTCCAGGGTTTTGGTTTACCTCGGGAACCCATTCTGGGCCATTTTCCAAGGCTTTAAGTGGTCGAACATCTCTCTTTTTTGTTTTATTTAGTTTGTTGTCCTAAAAATTAGTGATCTTATTTTCATCCAATTGTCCATAATTTTTACCTCCCATGTCATTTTGGCCATCCAGGAAGATGAGGGAGGACAACACCTAGGGTGGATGGTCCTAAGAAATACTTCTTGTAAGTCTTTCACCTCTCTTTTCTCCCCTTCCTTACAGCCTCAGGCAAAGGACCATCTGAGGTGATGGTAGTCTCTACCTCATGTTGAGCTATCAAAGAGGTTGTTACCGGCTTCACATCTAGATAGGTTGGATCTATCCCAACATAAATATTTTTTGTATAACACTTGTTTAACAATCAATTGTGTTGTTTGAATCTTTGTTAGACTGGATTCTAGTCACTTTGATTTTCTACGTGCCGCAAACTATTTCATAGCATGTGCGCTACAAAATTCTTTCATTAGTCAAAACCTGCAATATTGTTATTTTAAACCTTTTCAAATCCAATTTTCCTGCCTTATACCAATAAGACTAATTTGTAGCTAGTTCTTATATCCATGACCTTATCCACTGCATTTTCTTGTTAGTGTTGAAAACTGTGTGCATTGAATTATCGCATTGTGAACCCTCTGTTTTCTCACTTGACAAACCCCTCCTTGATTGTGCTTTCACTCAGGTTTGACTTTTTATCTTTTTCAAAGTCATTTTCCTTTTTAGACTTGGAAATTTTGTAAACCTTTTTCATTAAAACCTAGTTTAAATTGTGCGATGCAAACTCAACTGTGCACTACAAACTGAAGGATCGTGAATCCTCTATTTTACACATAATTTCCACAATTTTTTCCTGACTGCAAACTCATCCAATTTGGAATTTTGTTCTTTCCTCTCATATCCTACTTGCATTCCTTTCATTCTCACATTGTTGTTGTACATGAATATGTCATTCAATAAACCCCAAATTCTACAAAATTCAAAACAAAAACCCTAATTTTCTTGTTTTCATCATACATCTGATAAAAAATTGTTATAAAGAGGTTAAAGGGTTTTCAAAATAGTTATCATGGATAGTCAACAAGGTAATAAGGTTCACAAAGAGGGGGAAATTTCTAGGGCTGAGCCACATGACATGCAACTTATAAATTCTAAACCATTTTTCAAGGGAGCATTTCAGAGAGTGGGCTGCCTCATTTTTTGTGAGAAAATGCAAAGAGAACATCATGTCATTGCTAAACAATTCACACTCAATTACAGTGGGACAAATAATAAGGTGTGGAAAAGGGAGTTTGAAGTCTCAGAGCAATATATTTCTATAGCCATAGAGATACTTTCTTATGTTGAAAAATGGTTTAAATCCATGTCATTGAATTCTACATTTTCCAAGGTTATCCTAAAAGATGAATATCAAGGAGACAACCTATCCAAGGGAGTTCCAAGAAGTTATATGCTAGAGTATTTGGACAAAATTATCAAAGTTATTCAGAGCTACTTCACTTGTGAAGAAAGGTTCAATATGGTTTATTAATACCATATCAGATTGCTACTACACTTTACTGCAAAAGATTCCATGAACCTCCCCTTTTATCTGTTCAGGAGTATTGGAAAGATGTCAGATAGGGTCCAATCTAAATCTAAGAAAGTGGATAACAATGTTTTTCACTTTGGTTTAATCAAGATGCTAGTATTGGAAGAGTTGAAGAAGATCAATACTAACTGGGAGGTTTTCCTAGCTGCATCAGGTTTTCAGCTAGATGTTTCTCACAAACCACAGTAAAAAAGACAAACACCTACTCCTGTTGAAAATATTGTGCACTCAGAGTCAAGTAAAAAGAGGAAGATGACCAAAAGGGGTAAATCCATTCAGTTTGGTGATAAAACAATTGAAGGTGGTCCCTCACAACCTCCTGATAGAGAAGTTTATCATGTGGTAGAACCTATACCTATGGATATATCATCAAGTAAAATAAGGAGTTTGAAGGGTAAGAAAAAATTATTCTCCCCACCTATAGTCGTAGAAACGGTCAAGCCTAGAAGACCTTTCACCATATCAAAAAATAAGCAACATATTCTTGTGGAAGAAGGTACATCAAAAGCCTTAGCTCAATAAAAGGATAAAACCCAGCATTCCAAGTAGCCAATCGAGATTATTGAGATCAATTCCCCTTCTCATGAAAGTAATCCTACTTTCAAAAAACTTAGGAGGAAACTTATGTTTACAAGAGCTGAAAGTGAAAAATTGAAGGAGGAAAACCTAGAGACTTGAATCAAGATGAGGAATATGTTAGATTTATATGAAAAAACTATTGAGAAAGAAAGATATTTGGATAAGAGATCTCTACCTCTACATAGGCAGATGAAGAATGTATATAGGAAGAAAAGAGCTTGTCAAGATGAAATCAGGAGGTTGAAAGAAGAATTGAAACCCTTCAAGGAGTAGGTATCAAATTTTTTTTTGGATATGTTAGCTCGTGTGGCTACTAGAAGAAGCACTAGGAAAATATGAAGACAGGATATTATTTCTACATCAACATCATTTTTTCCATGGTTTATTTTTATACACATACTTATAACTGGAGTAATGATTTTTTCTTACACTGAGGTTACCATATTCATATGAATTCTGCAAAGTTACTTCATGTTTCAGACGATTGTAGCAGGTTCTAGAAGGGTTTCCCAACTTTTTGTTCAATATTTAAACAATCGAAATCATTTTTGGATGCAAAAACACACCTACAGGAAAGTTCGCGGCGTGTGTTGTCAAAGGTGCTACAAATTGGTTGTTTTGGGACACATTGTAGTACAATTGCTTCAAACTGGGTGCCACAAGGATTTTCAGTTGATGAAGACTACAAGATGTCATATTGAGTTCAAATAAACTCCTCAAAGATCGGTTGCACATAAAGGGCCACCTTCCTCAAAGATATACCTTCAGTTAAGACACATGCATCAAGTTGTCATCAGTTGCAACATTTTCCTGGAATATAGTATTCTTGTTAGTTTTTTCTTGTGCACCTAGTTCCACGCCCCTCTTGGGCATAGGATCCTATGTAGAAGCTAGGTGGCGAATTGTAGAGATATTTTTGGATGTTTTTTTATTTAATATGCATTGTAACTCTATGAGAAGGTTCGAATGGTTAGATAGTGAGACTTGTATATTTATTTTTCAACTGAAACAAAGTTTCCAAACTGTATGTATCATATTCAAGAATCTTTAATAGTGAATGATCAGTTTCCTCTTCTATTGTCACATCTGTGTTTTTGTCTTAATTTGATGTTAGTTGTTGATGAAGGATTCATCATTATGCTTGTTCCTTACTAAAATAAATGGTTTATTGTTTGTAATTGATGCAAGTATGATCAAAGTTCTCTCTTGTTGATTAGGAAGTTCTTATTCAATGACATTTTTTCTATATGTGTTTCATAACTACTTGATGTAACCTGATGTATGTATCTCATATCCCTTTCCAAGTCTCCCATCTTCCTATTGATATATCTAAACATTGATTTGAAACTATTCAAATCCTTGTTTGCTTGTGTGTATTTCATGGAGGTTCTATATTGATATTATAAACTGAGTATCTCACCCATTTTCTACACATTAAAAACATTTTTATCTTTAACAAACTACAAAGTTTCTGATAGGTATTAGGATCACACCTAAAGCAGTCTAGGTGAGACTTCTAGTGCTAACACTTTTGGCACAATTGTCATGGAGGCGAATTGAATATATCTCCCAGGGTTGTGTTAGCACCATGATTTTCATGGATAAGGTTAGAGGTTTGTAAACAATTTTCAAAGTCATTCTTGTTAGCACCCATATTGTTTTTATGCCTGGCATCATCTAACATCTCCAAGGATTAGTTTCAAAAGGAAGTTTATCATTTATTATTTCCATTTCATTTGCAACTGCATGCTGAAAAATTTGCTATGCACTGCACATATCACTTCACTCCACAAAGGATACTGTCGTGCAGTGCATTTCTTCACACAATGGATTTCATTGCGCATGGAATGTTGTCACGCATAGGATGTTATCGTGCAAAGGATATCATTGCACATGGGATTTCATCATGTAGTGGATTTCGTCGTGCAGTGAGCGGTCACACATAGGATGTTATCATGCATAGGAAGTTGTTACGCAATGGATTTCATCGCGTAGTGTATTTCATCACGCAGTGGGTTGTCATGCATGGGATGTTGTCGTGCATAGGATGTTTTCACATAGTGGATTTTGTTGCATAGTGGATTTCGTTGCGCAATGGGTTGTCGCACACAGGATGTTGTCATGCATAGGATGTTGTCGCACAGTGGATTTCATCACGCAACGGATTTCGTCACATAGGGGATGCTTTCACACAGAGGATTTTCTTGCGCACAAGCTATAGGTCGCACTGCACAAATGACTGGTTTAGTGGTTAACTTCAAGATCACCTTCTGACCAACTGGAGAGGAATTTTGAAAATCCCTGAGAGGGTTTTGTTGAGGACAAAACAAATAATAAAAATATCTCTCCTATTTGAAAACCATTTCATATTTTGGGAGATTTAAAGGAATATTTGATCCCTATTTTTCATTTTTCATGATTTCCTTTCCGAGACATGTTTTTGCAACACGTATTTCGGCCAGTTGGAGATGAATTACAAGAAACTGAGAGAGGTTTTTCTTTATAACGATCTTATCTACAAAAATTTATGTCTGTTTCGGAAAATAGTTTTTTATTAATCAGATATGATTTCATATTTAACGCTTATTTTCATATTTTGTTGCGCAATCCGCTGCGTTTTTTGTTGTAGGTTACTATTGCATAGAAGACTTGTTGTGAAAGGGAGACAGAGTGTCCAACAATGCACATGATGACTCATCACAACCATATGGCCGAATTCTGATCATGATCAATGATTGTAAATAATATTTTGGTTACGATTATGATTTGGCAAAGTCAGGTTTTCTATTTTTAGTGAATCTGTTGTAGTTATTGTTCTTTTTCAAAGAAAACGGATCCATGACTCTAGGAGGGAGTAGTTCGACCCTAGAAGCCAAGGGTGAGATTAGATTTCTATATATGGGGATCATTTTCATGTAAATGAGGTTGGTTGGTAAAAACAGTGTAGACAAGGACTATTGAATGTAGCTCTGAATTCGACTGAAACTTAATGCAAAAGCCCTAAAGCTTTGATGAAAAGATTCTAACTGTGGCAGTTTGATGTGTTGTATTCTTTCTCTGTGTATGTACTTCCTATATTATTTATTCATATCTATTTTCTGTCTAAATAGGAATGTAATTTCGAACTTGGGATTCGCTGCACAACACCCTTGGATTCACACCATTTGGTCAAACATTTTTCCTCTTAGCTAACTCTGAATTCATCCTTAGCAGTGCTCCGAGTTGCTTCATGTGTTTTTCTCTCGCCACATACAACAATTTTTAACTGAATATTGTTGCTCATTTAGCCTTTATCCTCTCAAGTTCAGTCACTAAGTCATTTGTTTCATCGTTTTCTTAAATTGACTCCATTGCCCAATGGTACTTTCTCTCTTTCTTGTCCTACCATCCCTTTAAAACAAAAATAAACTTTTCCTATTGCAGAATCTGACCTCTGTGCATTTATTGATGAAATTTTTGAGTTATTACCAATCATTAGACATATGAGAGAGCCCTCTCTGGTTGTATAGGTCTGAATACAATCTAAAATTGGTTAAAACTATTACCCCAAGGATTTCTTTGATACAACCCAAAGAAATTACCAAGTGCTAACAGGTTGTATGACAAGGGCACTACTGATTTTGTTGGTGTATAGAAATTAGTAAACAGAATGACTGCATAGTGCACTTGGTGACTCCAAAGTTCAGTTGTGGCTCCCAAGAGAAGGCATACGATGGCTAACCCATAGTCGCCTCTGGATACACATGAACCTGATCCAGAAAAAATCATTAGGAAGCTAAAATATTCACAAGGAGCCTCCTCTTTTAAATCTTCAGGTATTTCTAGAGACCTACATGACTTTGTTTTCCATACACCAATTGTTGTTTCTTATATTCCTCATTTACTTGTAGCTGAAAATCATGTCAAGTCGGAATTAGAAGATTTCCATGTTGAATACACACCTTTTCCCCCTGACTTGAAAGAAGAAAGTTTAGAAATCTTTTATTTTCTTGCATCTCCTGAAATTTTGAAGTGGTTTAGACTTGAAAGTTTGGAAGACTTCCCTTTCTTAGGTTCCCCAACTCCTCATTCATTTAAATTTCCTTCAACTAAATAAGAAGGAACTTCAATTTATTTTTACATCTCTTCAGCTATACCCAAGTCTAAGTTGGCTTCTATTAAGTATGAATCTTCTCTACCTCATACTCATCCTTTTTCAAAACCTCCTATTATACAGATTGCATTTTCACCAGCAAAATCACCTCTTACTTCTCCCAAGAGACAGATTCCTACTTTTCCAAATCAAATGGAAGGCATTAATCCTCCTTACAACAGAATGGATGTTATTGTGGCTACTAGGTATGCACCATTAGTGCTTCCTTATCCCATGAATCCTCTACCAGTAGGTAATTACCTTAATTACATGCCTACATTTACTAGAGAGGAAGATATTACTGCAGAAGACCATCTTGTTTCATTTTACAGTTATGCACATAATTTGAATATTGACAATGAAGATGTCTATATGAGAGTCTTTATGCAAAGCCTATATGGAGAAAACTGAAAGTGGTTTAGAAGTTTATCTCCTGGATCAATGGCTGGAATTGAGGCCCTGGATGATTCCTTTTTAAGACATTGGGGTGACAAAAAATATTTCTTGTATTACATTACATAATTTGGGGATCTAAAAAGGAAAGAGGGAGAATTTGTGTCATATTTTTCGAAACTATTTAACAAGATGTACAACAAAATTCCTACTAATAGTAAGCCCACTGACACCTCTGCTAAAATAACCTATGGAAGTGATTTTGACCTACAATTTTGTATTTTGTTGAGAGAAATAAGGTATCCGTCCTTGGCCCTTTTGCAGGAGGTTTCACTGGAGGTTGAATCAAATATACTAGTAGTAGATAAGTTGAGGGGAAGATCAAACAGAAATATAATAAAATAGAAAACATAAGCCTCATCTTCATATGCTTTAGGGATTGATCCCAAGGTTGATGAATTGAAAAAGTTGGTTAAGTCATTATCTACAGAGATGGAAATGTTAAATATTGAAGGGAGAAAAGATAATAGAAATCATCAAGACTTTGGAAACATAAATCAGTTTAGAAGGCCAAAAAATACACCTCAAATTTTGCAGAGAGATCAGAGAAATAGAGAGGATCAAAAATTTCAAACTCCTCTACAGAACAATTTGGTTGATGATGAAGAAGGAAATAATGAGGAGGCAGACCAAGAAATTCATTTTTTAGGGGATACAACTTTGTCTCCTCATTTAACCCAGACTACTTATGAAGATTCTTTAATGTGAAATCAGTTGAATGAGTTAAGTAAAGGAAAAAAATCCAATGAATCTCAAAACAATTACAATCTGAGATCAAAACAGAAGGATGGAAAACCAAGTGCATCTACTCAGCCTAAAAAGTTAGATATTCCTTCAAAGGTTGTGGTTGCCCAAAATAAATAAACAAGAGAACAAAAAAACCATCCCATTATCAAAGATCATGTTCAATAGGTAAAAGAAATCCAAAAACCCCACTCCTATTTTAATTTTGAGAATGAAATACGAAAAATCA
Organism: Picea engelmannii; assembly: GCA_009831015.1. Taxonomy (NCBI): domain Eukaryota; kingdom Viridiplantae; phylum Streptophyta; class Pinopsida; order Pinales; family Pinaceae; genus Picea; species Picea engelmannii. The sequence continues at coordinate 324,606 of ML782138.1, read as the reverse complement.
AGATTCATGTCCCACTCCTAGAATTGATGAAAAATGAATATTTTAATAAATCTATCTCAAAAATGTTGCAACCTAAATCTTATCCTCCTTCATCAGATTCAATTAACTTGTAGGATCAGAATCCTACAATTATATTAGGACCACTGGTAGAAGACAAAGATGACTCTTCTTCCCCATTTTACACTTCTTGAATGTACATGACAAGATTTTACACAATTGTCTGATGAATTCGAGTGCATCAATAACCTAATGCCTAAGGTTGTCATGGATGAATTGGGTCTGGAAATTACTAAATCTTATCATGACTTGTGTTCTTTTGACTCAAGAAAAGTAAAATGTCTTGGAGTTATTAAAGATCTAATTATCACTTTTTTTCAATTACTTATGAAAAGCATAGTCATGGAAATTGTAGATGCAGATGCCCCCCCCCCTCCCCTCAAAATATGGGATGTTGTTTTCTAGATCATGGATCAATATGTTAGGAGGAAATTTACAAATGGATCTTTCTTATGCTACCATACCAGTCTTTGGGGGTGAGCACATGATATTGTACAAAGAATCTTAGCTAGCATACATCATATGTGATGAGAGAAACCCAACAAAGCATCCCATCTATGTTTTTGATACTGATTTTGGGTCTACTATTATTCATCTTACTGAGTCTCCTCAGTCACCATTAGAGATCAAAAATAATTCATCAAACAAATATGAAATAACTAGACATGGTGTTCAAATATGGAAGATGTATTTTGATGGTGTATCCTCCAAGGATATTGTTGGTGTTGGGGTAGTGTTGATTTCTCCCTCTCAGGATGCCACAACTTTGTCCTTAAATATTGAATTTTAAACAACAAATAATATTGCAAAATATGAATCCTTAATTTTGGGGCTTAGAGCTGCAAAGGACATGAAAATTGAGGGATTGTCAGTACTTGGAGATGTAGAACTCATTGTGCATCAAGTCAGAAACATTTATCAAACAAAACATCATAGTCTTAAAGCTTATAGGAATGAGGTTTGGGACCTCATTGATAACTTCTTATCATCCTTCAACATATCTTTTGTTCCTAGGGGAAGCAAATACACTAGTTGATTCCTTAGTCATTTCTATCGGCAATTTTAAAATTCCACTATCTCCAAAACCTAAGTATAATGTTGAGGTGAAATATAGACCTGTTATACCTGCTAATGTCAAGAATTAGAAGGTTTTTGAATATGATGAAGAAATAGAGATTTTTTTGGAAATAGTGGATGAATTTTCCTCTCTTCATATTGACCAAGATTCAGATGATAAAAAAAATCTGCATGCTAATAAATTTTTGAACAAAATTGCAGATCAAAAAATTGTTCAATTTCCTAGCAATCACAATCCTAAAGGAATGGTTCCTTTGGAAATACTATTTGATAATAATTATTTTGTTGTAAAGGTTAGTGGTTCTAAATAAAATGTATATATGATAGACTATAATATAGGCACTGAAGAAGAACCTAAATATGTCAAATTGTCCAGTAGCTTATCAGAAAATCAAAGGGCTGAATATGTCAAATTGTTGAAAGGATTTTCTGATTGTTTTTGCATGGAATTATGAATACCTGGATACTTATGATACTAGCATCATTGAGCATAGGATACGTTTTAAATATGACACCAAACCTTTCAGACATAAACTCAAGAATATTAACCCCGTGATATTGCCTATTATGGAAAAAGAAGACAACAAGTTGCTTGATGCCCAAATCATTATACCTATGAGGTATTTTGATAGGGTAGCTAATTTGGTCCCTGTCAGAAAGAAGAATGGTGAGATAAGGATTTGTGTTGAATTCAGGAATTTAAATATGTGTTCCAGAAAAGACAACTATCCCTTACCCAAAATGGAACATATCTTGCAAAGGGTGATAGGCTCAGTAAGGATTTCAATGATGGATGGGTTTTTGGGCTACAATCATATTTCTGTGTTACCAGATGAAAGAGAGAAGACATAATTTACCACTCCTTGGGGTACATTCTTGTATTCCAAAATTCCATTCAGTCTCATGAATGGAAAGGTAACTTTCCAACGTGCAATGGATATTGCATTTATTGGAGAGAAAGACAAATTTTTGGTTATCCATTTGGATGATATTATAGTGTTTTCCAAGTTTGATCAAAAGCATTACCAACATTTAAAGAAGGTATTTTGGAATTTCAAAAAGTATGGGTTGTCCCTAAATCCAAAAAAGTCTCTTTTTGTCATGAAGGAAGGTAAGCTGCTAGGACACATTGTCTCAGCTGAAGGAGTAAAAATTAACCCAAATATAGTAGAGGCTATCAAAACCATTTCTCTTCCAAGGTCCAAGAAATAAATTCGATCCTTCTTAGGCAAGATAAAAATTTTAAGTAGATTTATATCTAACTTTGATGAGTTATTGAAATTCATCACTGCCATGTTGAGAAAAGGAAACAAAGTAAAATGGACACGAGAATCTAGGAGTTTTTTTAGCAGATAAAGAAATCACTCATTGATGCTCCTATTTTGATCAATCCTGAGTACTCAAAGGAATTTTTTCATTTTTCTTTTTCCTCCAATGATACACTAGTTGTTTTACTTCTTCAAAATAATTTAGATGGAATGGAGCATCCTATCTCTTTCTTCAGTAGGGCCTTGAGAGATTTTGAAGTTAGGTGTGATATTATGGAGAAACAAGCTTATGCTTTAGTCAAAGATCTTAATCCTTTTAGGGTACACGTTCTTCATTGAAAATGATTTCTTATGTTCCTTCAAGTTCTGTGAAATAAATTATGATTCATCCTAATATAGATGGGAAAAGAAGGGGATTGATAAGATTTTAGAGTTTGATCTTGAGGTGAAACCCACCAAGCTGGTAAAAGGTAAAGGTTTGGCTAGATTGCTAGCTAAATCCAATTGTAAGGAATTGGCAGTAAATTTTATCGGTACTAACTCTATAAATAAACAATATGATATTCATAACAACAACTTGCAAATCAGCTCAAAATTGACTGAATGTAGTTGGTAAAAGGACATCAGCTATTTCCTACAAAATTTGCAGCCTCCCATTGGACTTGAGAAGACCAAGGTAAGAGCTATGAAAGTTAAAGCAGTCAGGTATTGTATTGTTGATAAGATTCTATATTGGAAATATCTTTCAAGCATTCTTTTAATATGTTTTGATCCAGAAGAGGAAAAAAAAATTATGAATGAATTTCATGGGAGTTTTTGTGGAGTTCATCACTTCTGGAGAACCACAGCATACAAGATACTCAGAACTGGGTATTTTTGGCCTAATTTATTCATTGATGTGTGTGAAAATATCAAAACATCTGACAAATGTCAGAAATTCTCAGGTAAACAACAACTCAAGTCTTTGCCTTTGAATCCCATAGCAGTATATGGTCCTTTCCAACAGTGGGGATTAGACTATATTGGAGAAATACATCCATCCTCAAGTGGTTAGCACCATTGGATTCTGACTACTATTGATTACTTTACCAAATACATAGAATCCATTCCCACCAGGAATGCAACACACAAAGTAATTATTGGTTTCTTGGAAGATATTTTGTGAAGGTTTGGTTGCCCAAATAAAATTGTCACTGATAATGCAACATCTTTTAAACCTGAGCCCATGGTGAAGTTTTGTGAAAAAATTGGCATTCAACTTATCCACTCCACTTCATACTACCCTCAGGGGAATGGATTAGCAAAATTCTCCAACAAAATCTTAGTAAAAATTATCAAAACGTTGTTGGAAAACAATAAGAAGTTATGGGATTCTAAGTTGAAATTTTCCCTTTGAGTAGACATATTAACCATCAAAAGATCAATTGGCACCACACCATTTCAATTGGTTTATGGAACTAAAGTTTTTTTCCCTGCTCAGTTAGCTTTAACTGTGGAAAAAATCCTTTCGGATCAAGAAGGGGAACCAGACGACATGATCAGGAGGATGCATCAACTTTTGGAAGTACAACAAACTAGAGAGAAGTTGTTTGATAAAGCACAAAATCATCAACAAAAAATCAAAGAAATGTTTTACAAGAAGGTGAAGAAGGAATATTTTCCGCTTGGAGACCTGGTACTCAAGGGGGATGCTCAGATACAGGATAAAGGAAAACATGGTAAATTCGAAGCCCTTTGGGTTGGTATTTTTAAAATTTCTGAAATTTTGCAAAATAATACTTTTAAGCTGCAAAATTTAGAAGATGTTGAAATTTTTGGTGGCCCAGTCAATGGGCATTTTCTAAAAAAATACCTTTTCTAAAATCCATGGGTTCCTTCATTTCATTATGAATACCAGTTTGTTAGTTTTTTTGTTTTCTTTTAATAATGACTCCATTCCCAATGGATAAGGCACTGTAACTACAATGTTCTTGGAGCCTCAAAGGGAGGTCTTCATCCCCTCTAGAGCCAGATGTTATCACATAGGTTGTGTAGGGGTCAATTTTTTTAAGTTTCTAGGTTTGAGTCATAGGGTATTTGTTTTTTAGCTTTTAAGTCATGTCTTATGTCAATAAATTATGTTTGATTCTTTCATGAGAAACTAAATCTAACCTCAGCCCATGTAAGAGTCTTGGTGTCATGATAGTGGTCATCCTCATGAGAGAAATAGAGGTAAGTATTGGTCACACCCTTGGTCTTAAAMTTCACCATTATCATGTGTCTTGTCTCAAAAGGTTGTACAAAGGTTCCCTATGTCATTCTCAACTGTTTCAGGGTCAAATCAAGTGTCAAGTCGACTTGCTGCAAACTCACCTGAAAGTTCGCAACGAATCAAGAAAGAAACACTTGCGCTAATAACACATCATTATGCCTTGGAAATGTGTCAAGGGGTATCTTATTGTTTCCAATGCCTTTAATTCATCCTGTTCTTCAGGTTAGTCTTAAGAAACATACCTTTTCTAAAATCCATGGGTTCCTTCATTTCATTATGAATACCAGTTTGCTAGTTTTTTTGTTTTCTTTTAATAATGACTCCTTTCCCAATGGATAAGGCACTGTAACTACAATGTTCTTGGAGCCTCAAAGGGAGGTCTTCATCCCCTCTTGAGCCAGATGTTATCACATAGGTTGTGTAGGGGTCAATTGTTTTAAGTTTCTAGGTTTGAGTCATAGGGTATTTTTTTTTTAGCTTTTGAGTCATGTCTTATGTCAATAAATTATGTTTGATTCTTTCATGAGAAACTAAATCTAACCTCAGCCCATGTAAGAGTCTTGGTGTCATGATAGTGGTCATCCTCATGAGAGAAATAGAGGTAAGTATTGGTCACACCCTTGGTCTTAAAMTTCACCATTATCATGTGTCTTGTCTCAAAAGGTTGTACAAAGGTTCCCTATGTCATTCTCAACTGTTTCAGGGTCAAATCAAGTGTCAAGTCGACTTGCTGCAAACTCACCTGAAAGTTCGCAACGAATCAAGAAAGAAACACTTGCGCTAATAACACATCATTATGCCTTGGAAATGTGTCAAGGGGTATCTTATTGTTTCCAATGCCTTTAATTCATCCTGTTCTTCAGGTTAGTCTTAAGAAACATACCTTTTCTAAAATCCATGGGTTCCTTCATTTCATTATGAATACCAGTTTGCTAGTTTTTTTGTTTTCTTTTAATAATGACTCCTTTCCCAATGGATAAGGCACTGTAACTACAATGTTCTTGGAGCCTCAAAGGGAGGTCTTCATCCCCTCTWGAKCCAGATGTTATCACATAGGTTGTGTAGGGGTCAATTKTTTTAAGTTTCTAGGTTTGAGTCATAGGGTATTTTTTTTTTAGCTTTTGAGTCATGTCTTATGTCAATAAATTATGTTTGATTCTTTCATGAGAAACTAAATCTAACCTCAGCCCATGTAAGAGTCTTGGTGTCATGATAGTGGTCATCCTCATGAGAGAAATAGAGGTAAGTATTGGTCACACCCTTGGTCTTAAACTTCACCATTATCATGTGTCTTGTCTCAAAAGGTTGTACAAAGGTTCCCTATGTCATTCTCAACTGTTTCAGGGTCAAATCAAGTGTCAAGTCGACTTGCTGCAAACTCACCTGAAAGTTCGCAACGAATCAAGAAAGAAACACTTGCAATAATAACACATCATTATGCCTTGGAAATGTGTCAAGGGATATCTTATTGTTTCCAATGCCTTTAATTCATCCTGTTCTTCAGGTCAGTCTTAAGAAACATGTTTATCAATTTGAATATAGTGTGCTGCAAAATGGTTTGAATTATGGCACTGTGAATTTCCTGTAGTAGATGCAAGTGGATTAAAAGATTCCAGGAATCTCCTATTTTAACTTATGATACAACAATTGAAACTTCAGATATACCAGGTACTTGTTTAACAATCAATTGCATTGTCTAAAGGTTTGTTATACTAGATTCTAGTCACTGTGATTTTCTGAGCGCTGCAAACTATTGCATAGCATTTGCACTGCAAACTTCTTGCACTGGTCAAAACCTATAGTATTGGTATTTTAAACCTTTGCAAATCCAATTTTCCTGCCTTATACCAATAACACTAATTTGTAGCCAGTTCTTGTAGCCATGACCTTATCCACTGCATTTTCTTGTTAGTGCTGCAAATTGGTGTGCATTGAATTATGGCGTTGTGAACCCTATGTTTTCTCACTTGAAAAAACCCTACATGACTGAGCTTTCACTCAAGAATGATGTTTTATCTTTTTCAAAGTCATTTTCCTTTTCAAACTTGGGAATTTTTCGAACCTTTTTCATTAAAACCTAGTCTAAATTGTGTGCTGCAAACTAAAGGATCACGTTGTGAATCCTCTGTTTTACACAGACTTGCGACGATTTTTCTTGATTGCAGCCTCATGCAATTTGGAATTTCTTTATTTCCTCTCATATCCTACTTGAATTCCCTTCATTCTCACATTGTTGATGTAAATGAATATATCATACAGTAAACCCAAAATTGTGCAAAATTCAAATCAAAAACCTTAATTTTCTTGTTTCCATCATACATCTGATAAAAAAATTCTATAAGAGGATAATTTTTTTTCAAAATAGTTATCATGGATAGTCATAAAGGTAATAAGGTTCACAAAGCGGGATAAATTGTCAGGGTTGGGCCACATGACATGTAGCTTATAAATTCTAAATCATTTTTCAAGGAAGCATTTCAGAGAGTGGGCTGCCTGATTTTTTCTGAGAAAACGCAAAGAGGACATATTGAGGTTGCTAAAAAGTGTGCACTCAATTTCAGTGGGATAAAGGCTAAGGTGGGGACACTTGATTTTGAATTCTCGGAGAAAACTATTTCTACAGCCTCAAAGATACCTGCTTGCGGTGAAAAATGGTTTAAATACATGTCTTTGAATTCTACATTTTCTAAGGAATTCCTAAAACCCGAATATCAAGGAGACAACCTATCCAAGGGAGTTCCAAGAATTCATATGTTGGAGTATTCTAACAAAATGCTCAAAGTTATTTAGAGGTACTTCACTTGTGAAGGAAGGTTCAATATAGTTTATCAATACCATATCAGATTGTTACTACACTTTATTGGGAAAGAGTCCATGAGCCTCACCTTTTATCTTTTCAGGATTATTGACAAGATTTCAGATAGAGTCCAAGCTAAATCTAAGCAAGTGGATACCATTGTTTCTCACTCTGGTTTAAGCTAGATGCTAGTATTGAAAGAGTTGAAGAACATCAATACTAACTAGGAGGTTTTCCTAGCTGCATCAGGCTTTCAGCTAGATGTTTCTCACACACCACATTAAAAATGACAAGAACCTACTCCTACTGAGAAGACTGTGCACTCAAATTCAAGTAAAAAGAGGAAGATGCCCAGAAGGGATAAATCCATTCAGTTTACTGATAAAATAGTTGAAGGTGGTCCCTCACAACCTCTTGATAGAGAAGTTTTTCCTGTGGTAGAACCTACACCTATGGAGATATAATCAAGTAAAATAATAAGTTTGAAGGGTAAGAAACTAGTCTTTTCCCCATCTGTTGCTGTAGAAACGGTCAAGACTAGAAGACCTTTCACCAGATCAACAACTAAGCAACATATTGTTATGGAATAAGGTACATCAAAAGCCTCACCTCGACAAAAGGATAAAACTCATCCTTCCAAGCATCCAATAAAGATTATTGATATCAACTCCCCTTCTCATCAAAGTAATCATACTTTCAAAATAATCAGGAGGCAACTTAAGGATACAAGAGCTGAAACTGAAAAATTGAAGGAGGAAAACCTAGAGGCCTAAATCAAGCTGAGGAATATGTCATCTTTATATGAAAAAACTACTGTTAAACCAATATATTTGGCTAAGATATATCTACCTCTACATAGACAGCTGAAGAATGTGTATAGGAAGAAAAGTTCTTGTCAAGCTAAAATCAGGAGGTTGAAAGCAAAATTGTAACCCTTTAAGGAGAAGATAGAAAAATGAAATTTGGATATGTTAACTCATGTGGCTACTAGAAGAAGCACCAAGAAAATATGAAGACAAGATATTATTTCTACATTAGCATCATTTTTTCCATGGTTTATTTTTTTACACATACTTATAACTTGAGTAATGATTTGTCTTAAACTGAGGTTACCATATTCATATGACTTCTGCAAAGGTTACTTCATGTTTTAGAATATTGTAGCAGTTTCTAGAAGGGTTTCCCAACTTTTTGTGCAAGTTTTAAACAGTTGAAATCATTTTGGACGTAAAAAATCACCTACAAGAAAGTTCACAACACGTGTTGTCAAAGGCATTGCGAGCTAGTTGTTTTGGGATAGTTTGTAGCACAGGTGCTATGAACTGGGTGTCATGAGGATTTTGAGTTGATGAAGACTACCAAATTTCATATTCAGTTTAGATAATCTCCTCAAAGATCAATTAAACATCAAGGGCCACCTTCCTCAAGGATCTACCTTTAGTTAAGCCACATGCATCGACTTGTCAATAGTTGCAACATTTTCCTGGAATATAGCATTCTTGTTAGATTTTTATCGTGCACCTAGTGCCACACCTCTCTTTGGGCATAGGATCCTATGTAGAAGCTAGGTGGAGAATTGTAGAGACAATTTTGGATGTCTTTTTATTTAATATGCATTGTAACTCTATGAGGGGGTTCAAATGGTTAGACAGTGAGACTCTTATCTTTAATTTTTAACTGAAACAAAGTTTCCATACTGTATGTATCATATTCAAGAATATTTAATAGTGAATGATCATTTTCCTCTTCTATTGTCACATATGTGTTTATTTCTTACTTTGATGTTAGTTGTTGATGAAAGATTCATCATTATGATTGTTCCTTACTATAGTAAATGATTTATTGTTTGTAATTGATTCAAGTATGATCAAAGTGCTCTCTTGTTGATTAGGAGGTTCTTATTCAATGAGATTTCTACTATACGTGTTTCAGAACTACTTTATGTAACAAGATGCATGTATCTCATATCCCTTGTTAAGTCTTCCATCTTCCTATTGATATTGCTAAACATTGATTTGAAGCTATTCAAAGCCGTGTTTGTTGGTGTGTATTTCATGGAGTTTCTTTGTTGATATTATAAACTGTGTATCTCACCCATTTGCTACACATTAAAAACATGTTTATCTTTAAAAAACTATAAAGTTTCTAATGGGTATTAGGATCACACCTAAAGAAATATAGGTGATACTTCTAGTGCTAAAATAGATGGTTCAATATTGAGTGGAAATTGTTTTTCATGCAAAGGAATGATTAGAAACTATTTTTTTCCTTTCTAGAGACAACTCATTGAGAGTTTTATCTCCCATACAATGAATCTTACTCAATATTTGATCCCACCTCCACCCTCATATCCTCATATGAGGGTGGGGGTGGGGAGAATAATCAGTAAAATATAGTATGAGACTAGGGATGGAGAGAAATAATGAGTAAAAACTAATATGTTTTACTCATTATCTCCCCCCACCTACACCCTCATAGTAAAACATAATATGTCCATTATCTCCCATCACCTGCATCCTCATATATGAGGGTTCGAGGGTGAGAGTGGGGGTGAGGATGGGGGTAGGGGGGATAATGAGTAAAACATAATAGGGTATGTTTTACTCAATATCTCCCCCCACCCTCATATAAGTGAGACATGTGTCTTCAAGAAGAGATCACTAGGAGGTCCAATGAAAAATGGGAAATATATTTCTTACCCTCTGAAAAGTTGTACTTTGATTTGGCTACATCATGTTAAAGTTGACAACATCATAAATCATTCTTCAACGAGAGGCCATGTGAGCCACCCTGAGGCTAGCCAGGGAGATTTGGAGAATCAACCAGTATTGTGAGGTATTGACAAAATCCAGGAGAAATGTACAACCTCTCTCAGTCAAACCAAAATTCAGGATGAACGAGATGTTGTATGATCTTGTGAGTCTATCGAATGTAATGGAAGAAGTCTTGTAAATCTAAGAAAAAATTCAAGATGTAATTCTAATGCAAAAGTTAGGGGGAATGTACAACCTCTTTGAGCATAGACATCCTAGCGCAAAAGTTAGGGGGAATGTACAACCTCTGTGAGAATAGACAAATTAATGAAATAGTAAGGGGGAATGTACAAGATATGTGATCCTAGTCAAGCCTTGTGATCCATGAGAAAAAGTTAGGTTGAATGTACAATTCCTATCAGCTAGAAACAAACAATATTCCTTATTCAAATAAATGTAAATGTATTGATCTAGTGCATTGGCATGTGTAACATTATCCACCATGAAAAAATTTGAATTTCCATGTAATAAGTAAAGTTGTAAAGATTTGAGTTGAATATCAAGGTTGAGTTGTCAAAATCAAGTTTTAAAAGTCAAATTTGCATGTCTAGGTCAAAGCGATCAAATCCAAAGTTGTCAAGTCATGCATGCCATGTTGCATGTTTCATGCATGCATGATGCATGACAAGTTGCATGCATCCATGTCAAGTTTCATGAATTGCATGTATGCATGTCAAGTGCATATTGATATGCTTCATATGCATGTCCAATTGTATGTCGAGTTGAATGTCAAGTTCTAATTCGAGTTGCATGTCCAATTCTAATTTGAGTTGAAGTCCAGTTTTAATTCTAATTAAGTGAAGTCTCAAGTCCATTTCTAATTCTATGTAAAGTGTAAAGTTGAGTTGTGTAACACATCCAAACTCATGTCTAATTCTAGCTCACACTCTCTCACTCTATGCACCTTCATATACAAAAGTTGACCCTCATTCTACACACCTTTGGCTATGCAGCGTGAGGGAGAAGGAGTAAATGCAGCGAAGGAATAAATACAATGAAAGTATTCTTCTATAATCATTGGTGTATATCAGGAGAAAGAGAACATCAAGGTTCTTGTAGCAGCACTGGTATATATAAGAAGAAAGAGGAAATCAAGGTTATGTTGTATTTACATGTCATCTAGTTAGGTCAAAGTCATCTTGACAAGATCATTCAAGAGCATAATTTCATGGTAGATGTTTTGTATTTGATCATACATTCTATTTGCAATAAAAGGAGATTGCTTGATGGGTTTTTTCTCCATGTGTAGGGTTTCCCCAGGGTATATGTGTTGTGAATATGCATTCTATTAAACCTATATGGTTATTTATGTTCAGTTTTGATTATGCAATGTGAATCGTATTAAGTTAAATTCAAAGTGTCACAGAATTTAAATATTTAACCTCCAGACCATAAATCAAGCTAAAAACTTAACACATCCACACCTACAAAAGGTCATATGCCCCTTTCATTCAATCCATTATTCTCTTATCACTATTGTTTTGTCACCCTTTCACTCTTAATGATGGGGAGAGTGAATGGGAGATATAGAAATAGTCACAAGACAATGATGGATTCAATGAAATGGACATGTGACCATTTGGAGGTGTGGAGGTAGTGAAACCATGGTACAACTTTTGGTGAAATAATGGTACAAAGCATTTATTTAGGGTTTTATTAGGGTATTTTTTCCTTTTTAAAAATTGATAGGAGATTTCACCTCTCTCATATATCTATCATTATATCAAGACAAATCAACCAATTTATGGTGTTTCTTGGAGGGTCTTCCTCCATTACTTAGATTCATAGGTGCAATCCATTTCAATTTCAATAATGGCTACACCTTTGGTTATGGGTCCAATGCAATTTGGTTTGAGCTCTCAACCAATTTTCACTCTTGTTATGTTTCCATTCTCAGTATGTTTTAAGAAACTACAAAAAAGGTTTAGGACTGTATCCAAATCTTATGTGACTAATGAATAGCTAGATGAAGCTTTCATAAATGAAATGAAGTATTTCTTGTAGGGAAAATTAGTTAGGAAACTTGAATCCTTATACCTCAAACCAATATTTCAAGATGAAAAGTGGGAGATAAACCCTTTGGAACAAAGGGCCACACACCTCTAGGGCACAATTTTCTCCACCACCATGAAAATCCTAGAGACCCACTTACAATCTTTAGATGAAGATATCACAACACAATTTTGGTGGTGAAGTAAAACATAAGAGGGTATGTTTAACTCATCTTGGAAACAAAACAAAAATGTATATATTATTACAAGGAAAAAATATATGATCTCCACAATAAAACACAAATTTCAATCTTTTTGTGAGGAAAAAAACCTGTAGTACGTTTCTTGCCTCGTCTAAATATGGTATGAGCGATGACACGAGATAGATTTTAATGGGTGTGATTTTGATGCCATATGCTCTAGAGTTTTGTTGCAAAAATATTTTTCATAGAAAAAAATATTTGGAGGTATGTGAATGGAGGAGGAAATGCATACAGAACCAGCATAAAGAGTGAGATATGTAAAGGGAGGAAACAGAGTGAGAGATTCAGATGGAGGGGAAATACATACACAACCGACATAAAGAGTGAGAGATGTAAAGGGATGAGTAAGGTTAAGATATTAGAGATGAAGTTCTATTGGGATGTAAAAGAATATTTGGACATATGTAAGTGGTGGGAAATATGTATAGAACCAACACATAGAGTGACGACTACAGAGAAGGATTTTATTAGGATAGGAATGTATCTAATTTTTAATTACAAGATCTAAATTTGATAAAAAATAATCAAAATTTGGCAAACTTTGGAAATGTGGTTTAGCTCTAAAAAGTAGCCCACTACACACCACAACATGTCATGGAAAGGCCTAATTTTGGGCTTGTCCGTGTACATGGACAGGACTGGGCCATGTCCATGTCTAGGGTGATTCAAAATGATACAAAATCTTGAATCGTGTATAGTCGGATAGCTCCAGAAAGGACAAAGTGATTCTATGACTTTAGGTGCTTTCTTTACTCAAAGAGTGACATGGACAATATAAAACTAAATAAAATATAATTATATAAAATTATATCATTTTACATTTTCATCTAAAATACAATTAAACAAAATATATTAAATGGATATTCAAATAGATTTTTCAAGAGGACTAGGTAAAAGGTACTTCATCAACAGTACTATCAGCCCACTATCTTCAAGGATGCCAAGGAATATGTAAGGAGGTGTGATAGTTTATAGTGCATGGGAAGACTGGTGAAATTAAACAAGATGTCATTACAACCACAGTTGGTATTGGAACCCTTTGATAAATTGGCCTTGTATTTTATAGGGCCAATCAATCCTCCTTCTTGTTGTAACTCCTACATGGTAGTATGCACATATTATGTCACAAAATGGATGAAAGCCAAGGCACTCCCATCCACAATGAAAAAAATAGTAGTAGTATTTATTCATGAATAAATCTTAACCAGATTCATAATACCTTGGAAAATAGTTACCAATGGAGGAACTCAATTCAATTGAAGACTCATTAGAGACTTGATGGATACATACATGATCAAACATAGGGTTACTACACCATATAACCTATGGGCCAATGGACAAGTAGAAGGGACAAAACAAAATATTGAGGATATCATCACCAATACTATCAAACTAAACCTCAATGAATGGGCCGACAGATTCCCTAAAGCTCTATGGTCCTACCTGACAACATGGAGGACTACCACTAATTTCACCTAATATGAATTAGTGTATGGAATAGAGTACTATTTCCTATTGAAACAAAGATCCAAACACTCAGAAAAATTGTACAACTTGGAATGGACTTAATTGAAGCTCAGAAGCATAGACTCCACCGGGTCAACGAACTGTATGGACTTCTTTACGATACCTTTCACCACACAACATCAATACAACATCAAAGAGATCATTCGCATGATAAGTTCATTAAAAAGAATAAATTCAAAGTCGGAGAATGGGCCTTGTTATTTGACTCAAATTTCAAAGTTTTCAAAGGGAAGTTTTGCACTTGATGGCTCAGTCCTTATGAGATTGATGGTGTATATGACAACGAAGCCATGAAAATTCACTCCATTGATGAAGAGAAAATTCCTCTACTGGAAAATGGGCAAAAGATTTGATTATATCATAGACCCCTATCCAAGGAATCCTTTATTTAAGAGGATCATTAGTGGATAGATCGAAAATGATATGGATATTTTTAACAAAGGGGGAACCTCTATTGAATGATTCATTCTTGTCCCAAAACAAATCATAAAAAAGAAACCAAAAAAAAAATCTCATGTATGAAAACCCTTAGAGGCATACTTGGGGGTATGGTTTGTGAAAAATATTATATGTTAGTGCATGACATGGTAAATAAAAAATTAAAAAGAGGCGAACTTTATTGTTTCCTGGTGGTTATGTCAGGATCCTTTTTATCAAGTTTTTAATAAAGTCTTGTTTTTAATAAAGTCTTTTTTAGGAGATGTAAGGGAGAAGAATGTTGTTGTTGCAATTTTGGTTGTTATAACCCTCATCGTTGCAACTCCTTTTGTTGCAACTCTGAACATTGTCCCTGCAACTGAAAATCCTATTGTTGCAACTCTTGTTGCTGCAAATATGAACATTGTCACTGCACCTCTGAACATTTTCGCTACAACTCAAAATCCTATTGTTGCAACTATGAACGTTGTTGCTGCAAATCAAAATCCTATTGTTGTGACTCTGCATATTGATGCTAAAACTCCACTACTAAGATAACAACAACTGATTTAGGAAAATACGAATCATATTGAGATACCATGTCAATCCATATTTCTATTCAACATGTTTTTTCTACTCTAGAACATCGTTGTCACAAATTTGCACATTGTTGCAACTCCACGCACATTGTTGCAACTCCGCATATTGTGGAAACTATGAAACATTTTTGCCACTCTGTGCATTTCTGCAGCTCCACATATTGCTACAAATTTATAACATTGTTACAACTATGTACATTATTGTTGCAACTCTACACCTTGTTGCAATTCTGCACACCATTAATGCAACTCTGCAATATGGTTGCAAGTCCAAACATTGTTGCAACTCTACACATTGTTACAGCTCTGAAGCTCAATTGCATTTTTGCAACTCAGGATGTTGTTGCAACTTAGAACCGATTTTTTTACCACTTTGATTGTTGCTACAACTCTGGATGCCAACGAGGATACTAGATGTCCCATATGGATAACATGCCATCACAACAAAGGTATGATAAATCACAACCATGTATGGTAAGTCAAAAGGCATGTCTCCCAAATGTGTGTAATGAATAGACATTGATTGACATAATTACAAGCTAATCAGATCACTAAAACATCATCACACACTCATAATCTCCCAAACTCTGACATAATTACCATGTCCCACCACTATTCATGGTCATACTTCAAACTCGCCACCCTTTGACCCATTCATATCAAGTTGCATCCATACTCTCTTGATTTCTGAGAAGTAAAAGCGGGAGTCTCACTAAACCATTGACAACCTATAGAGACACTCTTTCCATAAGCATACAAGAATATTGGAGAAATTTTCTAGCAGGGAGGTTTCTTGGAATACCTAAACAATATACGAGGGTATGATGATAATGTGGCACTTGAATTTTCCATAAATTTGAGGGAAATTAGGACCAAATTCATAGGAAAAATGGTGAAAGTGATGGAAGACATGATAGTAGAGGTGATCAAGCTTCCTCAGACATGAGAACACTGGTATTTCCAAAAGCCTAAAATTCTCGAGTAGTACCTCAAACCAGGAAAATATATGGTCAAGAAGGGAATGGGGTTTGACAAGACCTCATTACCAAGTCCCTGGAAGGACGTTACTCTTGTCATACAATGACACATCACTTGTGAGGGCCACTATGGGGTTGCATATCTACAACACATTTTCCTACTATACAACATGTGACATGGAAGGATGATTAACATGTCATTATTCCTCTAGAGGACACTGCAGACCATGGATAAATATACATATAAATTTTTTCACCCTAGGGAATCCATCTCACACCATGGGATAATCACAATTTTGGTTGAACGTGCATTGTATAGGGAGGGTGGGACATGGAACTAGGTGATGAGAGCACTAGTCGTCATTGTTAACCCACCAAGAAGAGCTGGAGCCACTACAAATCCACCACAAGACAGTTGAACTACAACTCCACCATGAGACAGTGGCATTGCGACTCCATATGTTGAAGCCACTGCAACTCTATAGGTCATAGTTGTTGTAGATCTGGACACCATAGATACTACATCTCTTGAGGTCGAAAATACTACAACCCTCAGAACTGCAGTCGAAGAAAAATAAACCCCCTATGGTTCTACTGGGACTCCTCAACAACATGAAGGAAATGATGGGAGTGACATAGAGATAACAGGGAAAAAAAACCTGACCAAAATATTCTCTAGGATAAGGAATAGTTCAACATATCCGATGACTTCAAAAAAGAAAAGGGAAAGATATGGTATTGCCACCTAGAAAAGGAAAACCCATGTTCTTACACAAGAACCAGCGGGTGTGGAACATGTCGAAGAAACAATTGCAGTAGAAGACATGATGGGGGGAGAAAAGACTATGTTGGACTTGGACCTAATGAATAAATCAACATATAAAACCTTACTATTACACAAGAACCAGGAAGGAAAAACCTAGGAGAGGGACTTGCTTCAATTATGGAGGTCTACATGGATGATGAAGAAGCTACAAATCCATAAGTAAACGAGGCCACTGCTACCCCAGAGTCGAAAAAAACATGGAAATCTAAAAGGGTAAGTAACCCTTTTCTTGCACCCTTGTATTCATCACTTTTAAGGCAGAATTGGGTTCTTGAGAAGAAAAAATTGAAGCTTAAGACCTCTTTGAAGTTGTTATGGGATGATCTTAGAAAATAGAGGCAGTTGGATAGGTTAGACTACCTTTACCAAGTAGCAGGACCCATTACTACAGAACTAGCAGATGAGAGGCACCCACCTACACCAGTAGTGGACACTCACCTCATTGGACTGACATAGTCTATCCACCCTATTGAATCAATGGAGTACATCCACCCTTAGGAAACAACAGAGGAAAATTTCCTTGTTGAACTAGTAGATGGAACTCATCCTACTATTACATAAGGTATTCATATAGTTGAATAAGAAAATGAAACACTCCCAGTTGAACTAGCAGAGGCCAGTCACCTTGTTGAGCCCACAAAGGACACCCATCCCACTATCACAAAATCCAATTTCCCTACTGCCACACAAAAATCATTAGAGTCCAATCACCTTTTTGTCACACAAGAACCAGTAGGTGAAGCATACGATAGAGAAACAATGGAATCACAAGAGAAGGACTCGACTATTACACAAGACTCAACAAGGGAAAATATAGGAGAAGGCCTTCCTATAATCTTGCAGGATTACCAAGAAGAGGAATGTCCCACTGTTACATAATAACTAGCAAGGGAAACATTAGGTGAAGGCCTTGCTGAAATTTTGGAAGGCTACCAAGATGAGGAAGAATTTGTTAGTCCTGAGGCAGGACACATTGATGATGACATAAACAACCTCCAAGAGAGTCCCACCCTATCAAACTCAAAGTAAGTGTTTGGTTTCATGACACACAATGATTTCAATTGGGGGGAGATGAAGGGTGCTCAAATTGACATATTTGTAGCAACCGTCCAATACATTTTGTACACCTTTTCCATTTCCATTTCCATATTAATACATGTTTCATCCAAAATGATGAATTTTTTGTCAAGGTATAATCACTCACTCAACATATCATTTCAATACTTATTCATATGCATTTTCAGGAGATTATCACATTTTTTGCTGACACTGGTATACATGAACAAATTCTCATAGGTACCTTCCCAAAACAAGAGATGCAATCCCTATTCAAGTGTCATTGTTGTAACCCTGGTAATTGTTGAAAATCGCGTTGTTGTAACTTCCAGTGTTGAGACTCTAGTCATTTCTACAACTCTCATTGTTACAACTCTCACTATGTTGTGACTCTTGCATCACCATTGTTGCAACTCTCAATATAGGATTGTTGTTGAAACTCTTATATGGGTGCCATGACTCCATGTCTGTTATAAAAACTCATCGGTCAACCACATAGTTTTCATCCATGGATCGACCAGTCAACCTACAAACATGCATAAACTTAACAAGGGAAATTGGGCACCAGAAAGGAATGGATAACTCGTCCAGCTCTTTCCTTGGTCGATTTAGTCAACATGCACCCAATTTTTGCAATGTTTTGGAGAAAATAATGTAAAAAGATAATACAGCCCAATTCTCATGGTTTTCCATCGATTCTCTTAGTTAATTACCATTGTGTATAAATATCCCCACTCTCTCTGAGCCAAGGGATAGAAAAAATAAACATAAGAAAGTATGTGAAAATAATTATATTTCTCTACACATTTTAATTTAATATAAGTTTTGTTTTATTCTTGTTCAATTAATGGTGTATTTAGCATTGAAGCGTCCTACTGTATTCTTAGACTGGTACCTCGTCTAAGGAGGTAGGCCCCCTCCTTAGATCGATATTATTTGTATCTTCTATACTTTGTAGAATTAATCATAACATCATTTATATATTTTCATTTGCTTCCAACAATTCCTTTATTAACATCTTATTGTAACTCTAGTGCTCTCCATTACTATAGCTTCAGATTGTTGTAACTCAATGCTAACATTGGAGGGCATTTTTTCTGATTAATGAGTGAATAATTGTAGCATGTTTTCCATATTTTCATTTATTTCCTATAATTCCTCTATTAACATCTTGTTGCAACTCAACACTAACATTGCAATGTATCATTTTATGATTGATGAATGAATAGTCGTAGCATATTTTCCATATTTTCAATTATTTCCATCAATTCTTCTATTAACATCGTTATGCAACTCTGGTATTTGTTCACTTCTACAACTCTATTTCCACCAATCCACACCAACATTACAGAACCTTGTCTTTTGATTTTCTAATTTGTAGATGCAGCATCTCATTCATTTTCATTTATTTCTAGAAATTACTCTATTAAACTTTGTTGTAACTTTAACATTTCCCTTGTTGCAATTTCGGTCACTACAACTTGTGTTGTTTTAAATTGCATTGCTACAACTCTTGTTGTTGGGACTTTGGCTACTACAACTCTTGTTGTTGCAATTCTGGCTGCTGCAACTCTCGTTGTTGCAACTCTGCATTATAACATTTAACTTTCGAATTAACAATTATGTGGTTTGTAGTTTGAGATAGTTTATTTCCTTTATTTTTGAGAACAACCCGGTTTGATTCTTATAGCTTGAGTTTGGTTGCATCCCAATAAATTAGTCGTAACATATCTGTCAGCATAATCAATATCATCTTAAATACTTGAACACGTCACCTTTACTTTCTTGCAAGAGCGATTTACTTTTCTGCAAGTGTGATTTACTTTCCTGCGAGAGTGATTTAATTTTCTGCATGAGTGATTTACTTTCCTACAAGTGTGTTATTTACTTTCCTGCAACCATTTGTTTTCATTCCCACAAGTGGTTTTCCTTGTAGATTTTCCATCTTGGCGTCACCTTCTTCAGTGATGTACACTAGCTGAAACATGCCTAGCCAGCACATATCCAACTTACCACGATGTTGGGAATCTTTTTTGTCATATAATAGAACTAAATATCCTAGCTACATCATTTTTTCGTGAATGTTATGGTCATGCCAGGACTTTTGATTGTATTTTTCCACCACTTGGCTTAAGGATACCATTATATGGTCTTCCTTGAGTTCCATAATCTCATCCATCCTATGATGGAGGTATTTATCATTGATCATATGAGTCGCGAGCATGACTCGGAGGCTCAGAACCACAAATCATAATGGCATGATCACTTCCTTCCCTTATACTAATCTGAAAGGTGTGTTCTTATTCATCCTTTTACACATGTTTCTGTAAGCCCATAAAATTGCGGGGATACGTTGATCCCAGACATCATGCTGCACATTACAAACTTTGGTTAAGGCATCTTCTAAAATTTTATTGAAATATTCAACTGTACCATTAGCTTGAGGATGATACAAAGTGTGCTTCTGGTGATGGATCATGAACTCCTAAGTGAGATGTTGGATGGTATCATTCAGAAAGTGTGATCCCGAGTCACTCATCAGTACCCTTGGACATCCAAATCTAGTGATATTTTGTGATAGTGATAATGTAGTGTGTGCCATTCCACCGTGTGGGTAGATTGATAGGTCCAACAAAGTCGATGGCCCATTTTTTGAAGGGTTCAAGTGAAGCCACTGGGAAGAGGGGGAGATCATATCTTTGATAGGGCTTTCCCACCCATTGACATACATCAAAACACTTGTAGTAGTGCTTAGAATCAGTGAAGAGATAAGGCCACCAAAGTCCAATGTGTAGAACCTTGCACGTAATGGCCATATCATCGTTATGGCACCCATCAATTCCTTCATGTACCTCATATAGGATGGAATCTCATTCATGTACCAAAGCACATCGACATAGGATTCCATATGCACCCAACTTATACAAATGTCTATCAATCAACTAATAATCAACACTACGGGTCACTAGTTGGTGACACTATGTAGGAATATATTACCTAGGAGCTTGTTCAAAAATAAGGAATTAAGCTATTTCATCCAGTTGATCTGGGAATTCCTCAATACAGAAGATCTATGCATTAGGAGGCTCATCGTCGAGGATATTAGAACCCTTCCCCATTTCAATGCTTGATATATGATATAGCCCCACATTGTGTTTTCCTGGTTTTACCTCAACCTCGAAGTCAAATTCCTGAAATAAGAGAAACTAAAGGAATATGCAGCCACCCAACATTGTTTTTTTAACTAAATACTTAAGGTTGGAATGATCAGTGAATAATTTGAATACGAACCCTAAAAAGTAGTGGCAGGATTTTTGTAGGGAATATACCATAGCCAAGCCTTTTGAGATCGGTGGTAGTATAATTCCGCTCAGCATCAGATAGCTTTCGGCTAGCAAAGTAGATTGGATGATTGATATTTCCTTCCCCTAGCTCGGAAAGGATGACATCCTATGAAATGGAGGAAGCATCGACATGAACATGGAAGATATTGGACCAATCTGGAAAAAACATATGGGTATAATAGCTACTTTTTCCTTCAGGGTATCGATCATTGTTACTGGCAGCGATGAAGGTCTTATAGAAAGTACTAATAAAGAAAGAAAGAATTAGTTTTAGATGAGTGACTCAAGACCACTTCGCTATTACTTAGGTATGGGGGTATGGAAAATAGAAGAAGGCATCTACTTTTTATAAAGTAAATATGTTCAAGACTTGCTAAAAATATTTTGGATGGATTGATTCGCCTGACTCTATGATTGATCATGTGTAGTTACACGACTAAGCACCCTCTATTAATGATTGAATCAAATTCGCTATCACCATAGATCTCTCACTTGATCAGAATCAGTGCTCACTTACTTGATAGATTGAGGACTTAGTATATTGGTCTATAAATCTTGTTGGCATTCTAATGTCCATTAATATTTAATATCTTTATGCAACAATTTTTCTAATGGATTTGTGATCTGAGCATAATTATGGATGAATTATCTATAGTATCTATTATGTCCTAGTGTTTTGTGCATCCCATGAATTGAAGTAGGGGCCACCATATCTAGGATGGAACCAATCTTGGTCAAGTCAATTAGCAAGTCGTATTTACACAAGACAGGGTCGAGCAATATACCAAAGGGAGTACAAAATATGCACTTCTTCAAATTCAAAGAGATCTTCAGTTCAAAACATCGATCCAATATTATCCAGAGAGATTGTATATGGCCTTTTACTAGACTGAACACATTCCAAGCGTCCAAGTATACCTCAAGGAACTTATGGATAAAATCCTTGAATGATGTTACCACTAGTATTCGAGAAAATATTATCGGGGCAGTTTTTAACCTGAATGGCATGATTGTATATGAAAAGGACCCCCATTTGTTCACAAAGGTGGTTTTGGCCTGATCTTCCTCTACGATCCGAGCTTGATGATATCCAAAGAAACCATCCATGAAGGAGTCGGCTTCCCTACCACCAACATTCTTCAGCACCTCGTCTGTGAATGGAGTTAGGAAAGGATCATGGACACAAGATGCATTGAGGCTCCGTAGATCGACACATATCTGAATTTCCTTGGTATTTTTTGGTTGAACGACCATCGGATTGATCCAATAAGATTCTTTGATCAGGACAATGATTTCGGAAACTAACATGCAATCTATCTCTTTTCACACTTTTTCTTTATATATGGGATTCATACGGTAGGGCCTTCTCTTGACTTGCTTGGCATCAAGTTTGATTTGGAATTTCATCACTCCTAAGGATCCCATGATGCACTTAATATTAGAAACGCTTTGAGGAAATAATTCTTCATACTCTTTTGGAAGGTCAACAACCTATGTTATGGTCTCCTTGTCCTAGTAATCCCCAATACTGGCCATCTTGGGTGCTTCTTCTGTACCAATATTGTGTTTCTTAGTATTGATAGGGTCAATATAATATGGTGTAGTTGTCTCATCTTCCATTCCATATAGAGTTCTTTCTCCTTCTGAATATCAGATCTGGATGTCACAGGGGTTGTCATTGTCAATTTTGTATGTATCAATCTTCCAACAATGGATTGCTTCTTTTAACTTCGCCATCGACTTGTGATATGAGCATATCATCGATGGACTGGCATCTTTTGGATACCGATGAAAAATAAAGTCATTGACTCGACCAAGAGCTTCATTGAGAACTGGAGTATCCAAAGTGAACCAGAATGTCAAAAGGAACTCAGAAGTCTTATGGGTCCACTCACTTGTTTTCCTCCAAAATTCTTCCTCGATGTACCAGCTTCGAGGGAACATATCCATGGTATGGAAAAATCAATGGAACCATTAGGCTTGAGGAATGTTCTTAGTAGTCCAATTCCATTCACAAAAATATATGTGTTCCTGAGGATCCTCGGTGCCCTTATATTGGTTGGCTTGGCTAGTTCAAAGTCGGTGATGGGATGGAAGCACACTTTTATGAACTCGAATACCTTCTCCTAGTTTCAAATATTTGGGTGATGAGTCACCAACCACCATGTCAGGGTCCCACGAACCAATACATCAGGTCTCTTCTCCATGGGGACCATCTTCTCCATTTTTACCAGGAATGTCTCCATTGGCCCAGTGCCATGAAACCACAGGGAATCGGAATGGTCATACCCTATCCATCACAATGCATTTGTGATTCATGTGTATCACCTTGCTTATACCTCATACAAATTATTATGCCATTTTTCCAAGGCATCTTCAGAATCCATGTCACAATATTTTACACTCCTCTAATTTAATTCTCCATCTGCGGTGGGGTTGACGTAATCGTCCCTGTGCCCCATGACCTTGTAAATATTTTTAATTTATTATCTTTGTGCATCCTCGTCGAAAGTCTCATTGTAGAGTTTGTCTTCATATGTATCTAGTTGGTTGACCACGCATAGGGTGTCAGTCTCAAATGAAATTTGATGATTTTTCAAATTCAACACTGCATTGTTGTCAAAATCCTAGTTGATTCCTAGAAATGCAGGCTAGGGATCTACCTCATCCATTATTTCAATGACTTCAAAATTAACCTTTGTTTTTACCCCTTTTGTATTCATCTCCACCTGCTCCAGCTAACTGATGGGGTAGATCTTGTACTAGTTTTCTAATCGAAGTTGAACAAGTGATCAGACCAACTTTGGTTTCCCCATCACTTCCCAAGATTTCTTGGGTAAAATGTTCACATCCAATCCTAGATCCAAAATGACTAAATCCATATCATACCCACCAAGCTATGTTGTAATTTTAAACTCTCATCCAGTGCACTTTTGCTTGTTGACATGGCATACATCCCTTTCTGGAAGCAAAGTTGCAATGATAGTCTCCTATCCTTGTTCTTTCATGCAAGTAGTTAACATCTGAGTCAACTTACTCACATCTTTTGTATCTCTAATAAAATGAAAACAACACTGCAAGAAGGTATTGACTTGATATTTTTCTTAATTCATGCGATTGAGGTTGTGCAAGGCTTATGCACAAGATTTCTGTTGCAACTCTTCTTGGCATTTTTCATACACTTCCTTCTCAGTGCATCGCAACATAGCCTGTATATGTGCTTCTTCTATCGATATTTGGGTTGCGTGCTAGATTTCTTCACAGACGTGAGCTTTTTCCAAGATCTTTGCATCACGCATTATAGTTCTTCGCGCACACACACTTCCTCCAATGAACTTTGTGTCACCCACCGCACTTCTTCATGGATATTTTCTTCTTCTAAAGACCTCAACATCACCCTCTGAACTTCCTCTCGGACCTGTTCCTCTTCAAGAGACCTCTAAGTCACGCATTGCATTTCCTCACATGCTTGTTCTTCCTCTAAGGCTCTATGGGAATCATGCATAAAATACTTCTACTTAGTCGCATCAAACTTAGGAGGGGGTTGGGAGGCCTTCCTGATCTTTCTCTCTTCTTGTTTATTGGAACCTTCTACATGCTCTAAGTCTACCCATGTCTTCGCCCCTCTACAGGTTACTACCCAGACGTCCACTTCTCCATTCTTATTCTTTTTTTGCATGGTTCGGAATGTACCATGTTATAGTTACCCTTCTTGTCCTCCCATTTCTTTAGAAAGTATGGAAAATCCTTGGTTACATGTTCGAGACTATAACAATATGTGTAGAGCACATGCGGCTTAGTGAAGAATTGTGAAACATGACCAATCTCACTGCAATTGAAACTTGTGGGGGGCATGCCACCTCCTCCACCATATCCTCATATGTGAACATGTCCATACCCACCTCGAGGTACTCATTGTTATCTTCCTCTATCGTTTCCACTTTTCTCACTACCCTTTTGTTTCTCTTGTACCTAGAATCCATCCTGAGAATTACCTTGCATCAATTGGAAGGAGCAACAACTACTACTATCGTGGTCGACAAAATTACAAAATTCGCAAAAGGGGGTGTGATTTTTTGCTTCATAATTATCTAAGGTGGGGAAGTGGGCTGGTACATAGCCCCATTATCAACATATTTCACACCACTCCGACTGTCTAGACGGAAATGGAATCAACGCACATGTCACCATATAATTTGGAAGGACTAGGCACGTGTCTCGTTGATTACCTTATGAAAGACATGCAGTGAACCACACATGTTCACACATTACTTTATATTTGGCCATGTATTGCAATTGTATTGTTAGTTTTTCCAGTTGCGACTGAACTTGCACCAACCCAACCAATTTGTATGCACCTCTAGGTGTGGCTTCCAAGTGCATCGCAATCTCAACTCCCTCGGCCTGAGTCATCACCTTTTGTTGGGTAAGAGGGACTCAGATATGGGGAAGAAAACCCACAATGAACCATTATCTATGTTTTACATCTTGGATCTGGAACATGAACCTATCCAACAAGATATTGAATTGGTGGTGATAATCTCAGACAGTCTCACCTTCCTTCTGCATCATTTCCTTGATTTTTGTAATGCATTGGGACACTGACTTCGACTTCTAAAATTATCGAAGCAGATCCTGTTTGATTTCATCCAAGGACCTTGCATGTCCTATTGGAGAAGTATCCTTATACTTCATGTACCATGTCAAGGCTCACTACCTAAACATAGTCTCCATTTGCACGATCTTAACCACCTCATATATAACACTCTTTACAGATCAGATTGCTTCATAGGTGAACCAATGTTTCTCAACATCATCCTTACCTGTTCTGTGGAGCATGGGAAATATTAGCATACAATCTTGATTGGACATCTTGGAACCATAGTTAGTTCCACTCCTTTGACTGTTATTGTCTAGATCCTTCCACATCACTATTACTTGGGGTAAAGTATTACTGACATCACATTCTCCTTTACTTGTGTCATCACTTAATTCCTCCTCTTATCTTTCTTCATCTTCAACCTCTTCACTATCTATTGTGTTTTCTTATTGATTAAAAAATGGGGGTGAAACAAAGGGTGGGTATGACCATCTTCTCCTGAAATTTCTTGTAAGGGGACCCAAAGAGATATCTAGTTTTAGTCACGCAAGACTATCCAACATTATCAGTTCCTCTCCAACACCACTAGGGGATCCTTTATTTTCCTTCACTTATGACGCATCCACATCCTATGTCCTCTCTTCCTTATTTGAATGCACACCACCAATGTGTGTGCCTACCTCTGGGTTGATCCATGCAGTTCCATCATGCAAATCATCTCTTGGTTCGATCTATGCACTGCCACCCTACACAGAGTCGAATTCTCCACTCAACAACCAAATTCTTCATGTGTCTCTCACTTGGTTTCTCACCATACCATCACTACATGGAGAACCAAAATCCCATCTGATTGGCACCCCACCATACTGCATGAAAAATTATATTTTTGTCGATGCATAACCGTGTGACTCTTTCTCTTCTGAGTCCATCAATGCACCAAACATTTGTGCTCATGCACCACAAATGTGCACTCTTCCTCCTCTCAGGGTTGAAACATACTATGTAACCAAAGGGTACAAGCTCTGTCACCTAGGCCCTCACTACCACTACTGTCACTAATGGTATCTTCGACCCTAAGCCTCTTCATAGGCCTATCCTCGCATGTGATCTAGTCTGGCACAACATCCTCTCCCACACCACTTCCTGGTGTGAGATTCCACTTCATTTTGGGCCCGACACCTTGCTGCACAACCTTGAATAACTTATATATACTCTTCCGCTCAACTTTGTCTCTCAACTCATCTCTTCTTGCATATATTTTGAATCTTTTTCTCCTCTTCTCTTATGGTTCCATTCCAGTCCTCGCCTCATCTCAACAACTTCTTGGATCCTCCTCACTGGATCCATGCTCTGGTTCTTTTTCCCTCACCTTTTCCATAACACCCCCCAGTGCTAGGGTATTTAATCATCCATCCTATCAAGATCCATACGCACCATTCTTTATTCTACAAACAACATCTTGATCCAAAGGGGAATATCTTCTAACATCCACTTTCTTGGACCTTCTTCAAAATTTCTTTCATCCTCGCTGAAAGAATCGCTATGTTCTATAGCAAACTCAATAATGTAGCCTTCCTTCACTTGGGAGAACCAAAATTCAGTATCTTGATTCCAATTTCTATCCAATTCCTTTAGACTATTAAGCTTGGATTGATCCCATACTATTGACTCTAATAGTAACACATCTAAATTAACTTTTGCTTGCCTTTTCAACCATTCATGTAGCAAACATGGAAATTTTGTGAAAAAGAGTTCATGCAAATTAGAGTAAATATATCTACCTTTCAGTATTTCACGTTCACTTGCAATCCTTTCATCTCTCATAGAGAAAACTCATCCTCCTTCACTTCTATCTAGTCTTGAATCTCCTCCTTAAATGGATTCCACTACATTTCTCTTTTCCTCCATCAATCTCAACAAGACTTCAGGTCTCGACAAAAAAAACATTTGTTGTCATTGTGCAATGTCTTTGTTTCAGTATAGGCTTGCACACACAGTAACCTTCTTAACACTGAGGGGTTTGATACCCAAGTTTCATCCAGAGCATGTCCAAAAAAAATCCCTAAGAACCGGTATATCAATCCTCGGCCAAGGCCAAGGAAGGTCTTACTCAAGATGCAGAAAGGATCAAAGAGACCATAAGGTCTTGTGTTGGGGACAGAGGATGAAACATACAAAACAATATTGTAAATGGAATCCACGTAACTCATATATGATATTCTAATAAGGAGTAAGAATTAAAACTATACGTGCATATGTGCTACTCATTCATAACACACACATAATAGAACAAAACTACCATATATTTATTAGTGCATATACTCCATCATATAAGAGATATACATTGTGTTGAATAACTAAGTTGAACAACCATAATAGTTCATCTCATTACTATATAAATGGTGGGATTATAATAGTATGTTCCTTTCGCTAAGATTTAAGATTTAGAGAAATAAAAGACACATGAGACTTCTCCATACAACATAAGATTACAATAGGCTAACTCAGAGCTCTGAGACTAAAGAAGTTGGATAATTAACCAACCTCTTTTCTGAGCTGAGAGATCTCTTTTATATCTTTTTATGTTGGGGAGTGTTGTCCTTCACTGTTATTCTCCACTCACTTGTCTGATCTAACGACCTCGCATGCTTCTGATACCTACTAGGGCTCCACATAGGTTCTCTACATCAAGGGAAATCCTAACTTCCTAGCTAGCTCATGTTCTGACCACTCATGTTTTCATTTGTTGTTGGAAAAAATCATTCCAGGAGATATCCTGGTGATTCCTTTCTTGCTTCTAGAGGGAATCTTCTTGGTTTCTTGTGCAACTGACAAAACTTGGACTGATGCACTCAATTGAAAAAACTCAGACCGACACGCCCTTAACCGTCTTTAGATTTGGTGTGATTCTTAACAAAACCTGGTCCAATGTGCGCACTATGGCATTATTTTGCGCATCTCCTTAGACGCTCGCAAAACTTCTGGATGTGCACACACAAATTTTGTTTTATGCGCGTGTGCAAAACCGTACCGAAAACTTTGGGTGCCAATAGGAAATCCCAAAGGAAATCCCTCCTCAAAGAAAATACCTCCTAAAAAATGTTATGTGGACTGTGGATCCATGCATTTCCCATTGAGGCTATAAGTATATGATAAAGAAGCTTTACACTTCCCAAAGGAAATCCCTCCTAAAAAATGGTTCAAATATTTCTCCTTCAAAATGGTTCATGTCAATTTTACTAGAATTCGATTCCTTTATGTCACCATGTAAATTGGTTGTTCAATGATATTTTGTTCTTATATTATATGTTGTTGTGTTTACACTCGACAATTTAAGTTCAACACTACACTATATATTACTTTTAAATGATGGTTGTCATTTATCGACATTAGTTAATTCTTACATACTCACTTAAATGCACACTTTCATTGTTAAGTTATCACTTTTTCTAGTTAATCACATCTTTTGTGAGTATATCATTTTTATCACAACATGTTTGATTATTTAGTTCAATATGAATGTCCATGCCACTTCCAATCTTCCCATATAGTAAATAACAACATACAATTGTGAGTTACTTGTTATCCATAGCCTAACTATTAGCATTACAACTTAGATTCTCTATTCCGCAACTTTATCATTAGTGTTAAAGACTTTTTAAATATTTGTGTAGTAATTCTAAAGGTTCAAAATATTTTTACATTTAGATACAATAATTATGTCTAAGATGTTCCTTAAGAGGTTGGTTCTATGGGATCTTTCGTAGTCTCTCATATGGTTAATTAAATTGGCGGAGTTTTTAAGGGACGGTTCTTCTCCCTCATTCGTTGTCTATCGTTGCCTCTTCTTCCTCTTTCATTTGTCTCTGGACAAGTTGTGGTCACATATCTATGATTATTGCATGTGGGCATGCACTTGGACTATTTAGATTTGAAGTTATAGGATAGTTGAAAATATTTTGTTAGAAGTGGGATGAAGATAAACCTTTTGAAATATTCATTTTCCATCCAAAAATAAAATCACATAATCTTTGAACAAAGTAACCACCCAAATTCAATTTGATGTTTCCTTTCCTCCTACATCAAAAATATGCTAGTTTTAATTGTCAAGTTCACTCAAAATATACCCATACCCATAAACCGTAACCCCACCATCTCTTAATCAAAACTCGTAACATTTAAGAAGAAAATATATATCTCAACAATTACATCTACTCAAAAAAAATATTTAAATATCAACTTTTGACTTCGTCGCATGCTTCTCCAATGCCATGAACATCAGGATGACCAAATATAAACGCTCCAATATTAACAATTAAACTTACTCACAATAATCTATAATTAAATATTTTATAAAATATTTATGTAAACCCTATTTTACCTTTTCAAAATGATACATATATATAACTTCATTTTATGTTAATGCATTTTAATTTTTCAAAATAACACATATTCAACCGAATTTAAATTTAAATTTGACATTGCCGGAAACTTTATATTTAAAAAAAACAATACATGTATCTAACCTTGCATTTTAATTTTTTCAAAATAATATACATATTTAACTTAACTTATACTCGACATGGATGAAAAGTTTATGTTTAAAAATAAATAGATTTCTGTATAAACTTTATGTGATAGGGTTGATGTACAATCACGAGAACCTTTAATGATAAGTTAGTTGTGATATAAAATTAATATAAAATTGAAAAATGGAAACTTTTTATTCGAGAGAATTTGAAAAACCTTTATAAAAAGAATTTTAATGAGTGAAAAAAAAGTGAGTAAACTTTTATAATATATCATTTTTATTTATTTATGGACAATATTTAAAAATAGAGTTTTTTTATAATATATTATTTTTATTTATTTATGGTTAATATTTAAAAATAGAGTTTTTTTATTATAATAGTTTAAAATTTTAACAAAATAAAATGTATATGTCTATGATCACGCAACATTCTTGCTAGTAGAAAAACCCCCCTTTAACTATACCAGGGTTTAAGATGTAGATAAAGAATGATCGTCTAAAAGTTAATCTATTTTACTCTACCCCAAACATACCAAAACTAATGTAAAGAAAGCAATAAGAGAAGAGATCGGGTAACCGTATCTTTGATACCACGGTTGATGATGATCTCCTCAAGCTTGGTAGTTCCAATGATTGCATGTCTCCTCCCAAGGCTGACCTGCATCCACAGATAAGCAAACAAGGACTACAAGCATGCTATTATATTCATGAGTTAGGGTTAGATATTAAATGCTAAGTATAAATCAATGAAAATACACAAAACATCATCATTTAGGACAGGAAAATGTGATTATTTTATTCACCATACAAAGATTAAAACTTACAATCTATTTTAGCTACCATTCTGCGAACCTAGTCCGGGCTCCTCTTTACCATACTCCAAGTGCACCTTGAATGAACTTCTTCTCTCAACCTTCTGATCACCTCAATGGAACAGAATGGGTTGAATGGAGGAAGAAGGGCTTGATGAGGGAATGTTGAGGCGATATCTCACAAAAGGCAGCAAAATCTTGGACAAGGAGGGGAAGTGAAATTGGGCAAAGTTTCATTGTTCTTATGCTTGGATGTGAAATGAGACCCCAAAACCTCCTTTTATATCACAAAAGGATGGTTCTTCGGTTGGTTGACTGGCTATAGCAGGTGGATTAGTTCGGAAACTTCTAATAGCCAGTGAATTTTAACGAATTCCTTGCAACCTTTCAAGCATACGCGGGTTGTAATGGTGCAACAAGCGTATGTACGCGAGTTGTAGTGGTGCAACAAGCATATGTACGTGGGTTGTAATGGTGAAAGGCACGTACATCTTCTAAAAAATGGTTTTTTAAAAAGAGCTTCTCAACAATGCTTTGGCAAAATATGCAAGTAAGAGGGCCAAGGCCATGTATGCATGAGTAGGGAATTTTAGGGCTATAACAGATGCCCCCTAATGTGTGAGGTCAGAAGAGAAACTGATGGCTGAAATACATGACAATATCTTCACCAATGTACGAAATCGAGTGAGCCCGGTACCATATTTCGAGAGATTCCATATGCAAAACAACAATTGTCTCTCTGAGGCGGGCATACCCATGCTTGGGATGAACTAAATCATGGTCGCTAATCAAATACACTGCAGATCCATGTCATATAACTATATAAAATGTAGCCACGAGGAATACACAACAGATCTACATCTCAAAATCCGTCAAAGATATACAAGTATAGTATCCATCTTCAAGAAGCCAGTGGCGCTTGATGGTTGGGGATAAAGACTTCATATCTCAAGAAACAACTTCAAGATCTTCAAAAATTAGGTAGGAGTATAATGGGAATGTATAACTCACTACTATGAGGTCTTCGACGACTCGTCCGGAAAATACATGAGGATCTCTATGATCAGGCAGAGAACTTCGTCGATTTTGAATTTGGACTTGATTGAACTCTTAGGATGGTTGACTAATGAATGTCAAGAGACAAATTGTGGAAAGGCTGACTCAGGTTGAGTAAAACTTCCCTTAGACAAAAGAACGAAAGAAGATCAGACTCAGGCAACATGACATTGACATACGATCACGATGTAGGAGGCAACACAAACTCTCCATGTGTTTGGAAGAGTAACCAAACGGAGCAGGACACAGCTCTATGTAGCGAGAACAACTTCCTAAGGTAATACAAGATCCCAATGCTTAACAAACAAACAGAAGGATGTGCTTTGTCCAAGGGCGACTCTCTATGTTGCTGAAAAAAGAATGCATATTTCTTGTCCCCTCTTTTTGGAATATTTGATTTTTTGTCGTTTTCAATCTTTTTAAGAGCTTGAAAAAGAATAAAAGAATTATGCATTACAAAGGAGGTGTTAGCACTGAGAATCACCCTCCGACTGCAAGAGGATAAGCCCAATACCCATGAAAAAAAAGGTAAATTGGATTAAAATGTTTGAGTAGGTGGATCAATAAGTCTGCAGAGAGACGAAAAGATGACAAAGGTAGCTACAGATCAGTTCAGGACCATTGGGCTATGGAGTCATAAGTATCATGACTAATGAAGGCATTTAAACTACCTATCGGACAAAGGATTTATGTTGTGATGAGGAGAAGGAAGACATAATCTGTTTGAGTGATAAACGATGAAACATGGGCAAGATGACCACAGATCCTCTATTGCCTTAGGAATCCATAGATCAAAGATGCTACCTCCAGACAAGAAGAAAAAAAGAAAATGTTTGATCATCCATGAAAGATAGGCATGATGACAATAGATCCTCTACCGCCTCAAGAATCCATAGATCAGAGAGATTACATCCAGATGAGAAAAACAAAAAATGTTCGATGAACCATGAAAGATGGGAAAGAATATAACAAATCCTCTACCTCCTTAGGATTCCATAGATCAGAGATATTACATCCAAACAAAAAAACAGGAAAGCATGTAAACTTAGGAGACAGTCTGATAAAAATAACTCAAAAGAATCTTCAATAACATAATATCTACAATACATGCCATCATGCTTACAACTGAAAAATATAGA
>ML782138.1:238800-263897 GCA_009831015.1 Picea engelmannii | reverse complement strand
ATGTGTATGATTTTCTTTTTATGTGTGTGCAACATTCGAATCTAATATTTTATTAGCTAGAGTATTTGTCATATGATTAAATCTCCTAGGAACATGGATATACGTAATGTAATTAAAATAATGTTCTAAGAGGCATACCCTAAGGAAACGTCGGTACAAAGTGGGACCATAACATGGTAAACTCCATTTAACTGGGACATAACCAACTGAGCATATAGATAGACCCAGAGGTGATAAATTCCATGGGACAAAGTGTCATAAAGCAATTCTATCACTGCATTGTACTTGACAGCATTGTTTTTAGCGTTGCCTAGAAAAATACCTCTGGAAGATAGCAACTGGCCTCCAGGTGTGAAAATCACCCAAGATGCGGAAGAAAACCTCCGAGTGTGATGGCTAGCATCATCCACAAACCCAAAATACACCTTTGATTCACTTGACATCTACCACAGTGAAAAATAAGACATAAATAACTACACGTCCACAAAACAAAAAAAGACAAATAATGTATAACAAGCTATACATATATATAAGAAGTCACCCAGGTGACCAACCTAAAAGTAATACTTCTTGAGGTAGAGCCCATTTCTAGGATCTGCTAAGGAATTTCCTTCAAAATCAACCAGATGGTAAGCACCCTTTTTCAAGACCTCTTTCACAATGAACGATTCGAACCACATGGGTTTGAACTTGCCTGCCCCTAGGGGATCTTTGTCTTGATCATAGACCAGGACAATATCGCCTTCAGAGAAAATCCGAGGACGAACAAACCAATTGTACTAAAACTTGACTCATTTATTATGAGCCTCATTGGCTGAGGTTGCATCACGACGTTTCTCATCAAGTTGCTTGAGATATAGTAGGCATTCCTCCTGCGGTGAAGTGTCTGACAATAATTCAACTGTCAACTTTAAAGAAGGAATCTGGCACTCAATAGGTAAGACTGCTTCAAGCCTATATACAAATTAGAAAGGTGAAAAACTAGTGGAAATATTCATAGACTTTCGGTAGGCCCACAACGCTAAGTACGACATCAAATTACAATTAGACTTGTCATAATTGATCGTCTGCTAAAGAATATTCTTGAGAGACTTATTCACAATTTCAACTTGAGAATTTTCTTGCAGGTAATAAGGTGATCAATGTTATTTTCTGAACTCGAGCTTTGATGTTAACTCAATCATCATTTTGTTTTGGAAGTGCTTCCGTGGTTAGTGACAATCTCCTTTGGGATGTCGAACCTTGCTACTATCTAATTAAAAATGAAAAGATTCGTTGTTTCACCATCATTGTTGAAAGTTGGAATAGCTTCGACCCACTTGGTGAAGTAGTCTACTGCTACGATGATGTAACGATGCCCCCTGGATGAAGACCGGTGACATGTAGTAAATACAATCCCACACTTGTTCAAATGACCAACAACAATGACATGAAACATAGCAACAAGATGTGCCCGCATCTTCCAATAGAATATCTGACACGAGTGGCACATCTTGACCACCTCAACACAATCCTCGATTAACGAGGGCTAGAAGTAACCTTCACATAGAATATTTTGGGTTGTTGCCAACCCATAAAAATAACCACCACATGCTCCAGTGTGACAGTCTTTCAAAATGAGCTCTGCTTCTTCATGGATAAGGCACCGACAAAGAATGCAATCCATGCCTCAATGATACAAAGTGTCATCGAGTATAATATAGTTTCGTGCCTTATGTCGAATGCGTCGTTGATCATCACGAGAAGTAGAAGCAAGGGACTTCAAAGTTTGGAGATAGACTAGTATATCTCCATACCAATGGTCTGAAGATGAAATTAGAAAAATATCTCCTTTGATAGGTGATTCTTCAAGCATGATATCACTAGACTCGACCGGAAGTTCTAGAATGAGTTCAGCAAGGACTTTTTGGATTTCACAGAAACAAAATCCAAGTCAAACTCTTGCAAGATGACTATCCATCTAATAATATTTCCTCCAATTACCCATCATGTTAACACATATTGGAAAGGGTTCACGACGGCAATGACAGTGGTATTGCGAAGAAAAATGTAGTGACAGAATCGTTGGACATCATGAATTGCTAAAAAAAGAAAGCTTCTCAACGTGAGAATAGTGGAGTTCCAGCCCAACCAAACCTCATTTAAGGTAATATATAACATGATCTTGGAGAATATCATCTTCTTGAACTAATACCATGTCGATGGTCGCCACAGCAGCCAAATACAACAAGAAATCTTTGTTATAATCGGAAGGCCGAAGCAGAGGGGAATACATCAAGGTGTGTTTCAACACTTCAAAGGAGTGTTGAGAAGCTTCATCCCAATAGATAGGGACCTTTTTTTTCAAGAGACACATAAACCCTTTAGTGATCTCAGCATAATTCGCAACAAAATGCCAAAGAAAATTTTCTTTCCCCTTTAATCTCTAAAGCTGGGGTATCATGCACGGGGGAGGAAATTGAACTATCACCTCAACCTTAAGAGGATCGACCATGATCCCTGTTGTCGAAACAATAAAACCTAAGAGACGATCTGACGTCACACAGTAACTACACTTGTTAGGATTCAAGTGAATCTGATAGTAGCAACATCATTCAAAGATTAGTCAAAGATGAGCGGGATGATCAAATCTCTTGCGAGAGCATGATGCTAGATCATAAAGATACGCTTCGAATATGTATCTAAGGTCATGAAAAGAAAACAATGTGACCCATTGAAAGGTGTCTCCAACATTCTTCAAGCCAAAAGGCATCTTACGATACGCGAGCATGCCCCAAGGACAAATAAAAGTTGTTTTATGTTGGTCCTTGGGTTTGATTTGAATATGATTGTATACCGAGAAACCATCCATGAATAAAATTACCTCGTATCCTACACACTCATTGACAATATAATCAAGGAATAGAGTAGTAAAGTTGTCTTTTGGATAGGCCTTATTCATATCATGGAAGTCCATGCACATGCGAATTGTGCCCTATTTTTTGTTAACCGAAATCGAGTTTGACACCCATTCTGTCAACTGTACAAGGTAGATAAAACTGGTTTTGAGAATGTTTTCTACTTCTGCTTTAATTGTTGCCACTTTTTGGGGATTTCTGGATGAAGCTTCTGTCAGACCAGTTTGGCATCAGGATAAGTCTTAATTTCATGCTCAGGAATTCGTGGGTCAATGCTCGGCATTTCCTCGTAAGACCAGGAAAATATGTCATGAAATTCCTTGAATAAATCAATGTAAGTTTGAATCTCTTCGGAGGAGTAGTCCACTCTGACGAAAACATTCTCCACAATGCCAGGGATTTTGGAGATATCAATTGGAATCATTGTAGTGATACTTGCCATGTTACCCTCAACATAAACTCCGTGCATAGCTAGAGGATTGATAGGACAAGGATTATCTCCATTCATGGTCGAAACAAACTCTCCCGCCTCTATTCTCCTTAACTCAGCAAGGAAGTAAGATCTATGATGAATAGCATCCCAAGGTCTATTGGGACCAGTCAATGCCTCAAGAATTTCCTCATCAAAGGGAAAGACCAGGTCTAAAGGATCTTGAGTGGCAAGAGAACCTTGAGCCCAAATAGGCTCAAGAACTGGATCTAAATACTATGGGGGAGTCGGATCGCGGTTGGCTGAATTTTTTTGGGCAATTATGTAGGAAACCTCAGCCGCGGACAAAGGCATGGCCATGCCAGGATTCCCTATCCCTTCCATCAAGGTCGATGGGGAGGTAAAGTCCACGGATTGTTAATGTAGCTCATTCAAAATGATGACACTTGTAGAATTACATCCCTAGGCTGGTCAAGAACAACCGATATAAGACTGACATCTCCAGAAGGCAACAGGTAACCAAAAATTCCCATCAATTATGAAAACAAACCAACACCTAATTTGACAATATTGAGCTATGGATTATCAATCATCGGGATCATGGAAGCCCCCAAGGAAGGGTCAGGATGAAGAAAGACAATTAGTGAATGGTCACAATCTGGCCCTCATGTGGAAAACACAAGATGTGAAAAACTATAGAAACCATTGAATGCATTGCATAAGTCCAACTCCTTCCTAACAATAGGTTGTAGTCGAGAGGCAAATCGACCACTTCATATTCGACACACACAGCTTGTTGAGGAAAATATATGAAATGATCTTACTCAAGAATTTTCATATTTTTCTTGGCTAAAGAAAAATAGACGGGAATGTCACCCTAGGTTTATAGCCATCAAAAAATAAAATCCTAACTCACAAGTATCAATTACAAGTGCTTAGGCTAGTCCTTTCACAAATAAACGCTTGCTGGAAAATTCATTTTAATATGATTTTCTGAATATAATAGTTGTTGAAAACAAGTGTAAAGACAGAATTAAGACACCAAGATGATAATCAAGACAGATGATACATAAAGAAATCCTTTATTTCATTCCAATTCACCAAAGAGTCATTTTATTTACAAAATATCATACAGAAATTTCGGACCAAAGTCAAACTTAGACAACCCCGATGGAACATACAAAAGGACCTCTAGCAAAAAACCAAAACTGAACTCTAAAAGATGGATCAACTTGACACAAATTGCTTCCCACTCGACTCTGCACAATAGCCTTTGTTAGTCATGAAAACTAATTCAGAAATAGACAAGTCTACACAGACTCTCAAAGATAGATCAACACCTCTGAAAAACAAGTGTTTGAATGATGTAATTCAGCCTTGAATGTTTTTGTTTACAATAAGACCCTACTATCATAAAAGAGAATTAGGCTTGTGATAAATTAAGGAATGAATGAAAACTGAACTATCTCAACATAAACTCAAAGATCAAACCTTAGTATGCTTCTCCTTCCATACTCCTTTTGTTCCTCCTTTTATTTTTCCTTTAAGCAAATTAGAATTGGTTGGAGTTGTTGAACAAACTCATTAGGTAAGTTAATTAAATCTCAACCAACTTTTTAGTTAAGGGGGTAAAAGTAATAAATCATAATAAGGGTTTTAAATAAATAATAACTAGTAGGTGGGACCCCTTGTGACTCTGATTTAGCTCTTAACAATCATAACATACTAATTAATTAAGAAAGGCACCCCTCCTTGTGACTCCCATCATCATATTAACATTTGAAAATTTATCTCAATAATATTTGCAATTATTTACAAAATATGTTATCAACATATCCAAAAGCAGTCCATATGAAAATTTGAAGTCAACTATCATCAACAATAAAAAAACTTAAAATCCATATTTTCCAGTTTGTGAGGCAATCTTTCCCTTGTTGATGTTGTTATATTTTAGTCCTAAACCTGCCTTAGGTTGTGTGGAATATTTAAGCCTCATCTTGTTGATCATATGAGAGAAATTGTCCTTCCAATGCATGTGAGAGGACATAGATTTATCATAATTATCTGAAGATGCGAAACGTCCAATGCCGATTTCTCTTTGTTGGGGGCATAATAGGCCTCGGTTTTCAGCCTTTTATTTGAATAATTCATTCCTGTATGCATAATTGATTAGAAAATAGTCT
The DNA here is from genome assembly GCA_009831015.1 of Picea engelmannii. Lineage (NCBI taxonomy): Eukaryota > Viridiplantae > Streptophyta > Pinopsida > Pinales > Pinaceae > Picea > Picea engelmannii. The sequence continues at coordinate 258,387 of ML782138.1, read as the reverse complement.
TTTAAACAACCATACATGATAACTCTTTAAAAATATGAAATAGATTTTGGCTCAACAACATATCAAGCTCATGCAATCCAATCCATATAAATTGTTTAACTGTTGTCGATGAGCAGGGGGTGAACAAAAGGTTCTGGGATATGCGAGGGGTTTGTATTTAGCAGAAAAATGATAAAATGAGGGGGAGAAGAAACATGGTTTTTTCTCAAACACCAAAAACAATCAAGTGTAATTCAACCAAAGAAAACATCATTGTAATCCAATTGAGAAAATCTGACTCTAAACTGCTTCAATACAGAATTCTTCTTGACTATAATAAAATTTTAGAACAGGGAGTGAAAAATGAATGTGTGAAGGCGAGGGGCTTGTAATTAGAGGAAAGAGAGATAATGGTAGGGAAAAAAAAGCGATTACTGTTCATAAAATTAATTAAGTGATCCATAAAACCATTCTATAAAAGGAAACACCAATCTAAATGACCACTGAGACCCCAAAACAATTACTATGTACTGTCCAAACAACTCTGCATATTTAACTTGCTCACTATTGTAACCAAATATTTAACATAGTATCATCAAAATAGACAATATGCATTCCCCAACAGCTTATAGGGGATCTCTTCTCCTCTCATTTATCCATTTAATATTTCCAAACAATTCCCAAATTCCTAAACAGTAAACTATTCCCACATTGTTTAGCATCAAAATCAACCACTGCCCATAAATTATTCTAATATCAAATACAAACTCAAATGTCGTGCTCGATTTTTTTTTAATCATCTTAAAATTGAGTTGCAATGAATTTATACTGTCACAGCACGAGTGCCCATCACTATTAAAAATCATGGTATTCGTTTAACATACATAGTGGACATTTGACACCACAATTCATATCCAAATTGCAAGATCCTGACTTGCCATTTAAACAAATAGACAACAATCACCACTTCAACTCACGCTATGTTGTGGGATACACAAAACCATTCGACCAAACACAAGTGTATTTTTGTGACTATACAAGTCCAATTTTCTTTGACTCTGAAAATTCAAAATGTTGGGCTATCCATCCAATACAACGAGGCATCAACATCATGCCCAATTTTACAACACAAATTGATCAAATTTCAATAAATCCATGTTCAAAACCAGTGGACTTATGTAATGGTGCAATAAATTAATATTGATAAAAATACAGTGGGAAGCCATGCCCTAATCACCATGACTGTAACATTCCCATCTGTCAATACAGTCACATTATTATTAACTGAACCTATCATGTCGAGCTATCAACCCACCACAAGGAGGAACAACAGTATTGCTCAAATCGATCAACTGCAACCAAAACCATATTGTGTAACAAATTGTGTCCATCCCTAAATAACCATAACATATACAGTGGATGGAATTTCCATAGTCATCATGATTGAAATAATCCATCAATTAAGAACACACAGTCACAATACTCATTAACTCATGTTGTAGGGATGCACCACATAGCCACACATCACGCATGAAGCAATATTTTGAATTAATCAATTAAAAACAATGTTGGGTTATCAATTCAATAAACACAAGGAAATCATCTGTGTATTTGATCTAACAAATCATCCATTTAACCATGTTGATATTATCCATCCAATTATAATAACAATCACAGTGACTAGATACCAAAAAAACACCACTGTCATATAATCAATGGGGTGAGCCAATAATTCACTATGTTAACAACACACCGTCAATCCATAACTACCAACAGTACACGCGACAGGCCAATCGGTCTCCTCTATCAACACTCAAACTTGAGGAATCAAGGGTTTGCCCTGTGGATCAACACAGAGAGGCTAGAGTTGATTCCTCTTGATGGTGAAAACCTTCGAGACCAATAGTGCACACACAAGGAAAACCACAATTGACTTCGTTGACAGGGTGTCAAATACTGTGACATGAGAAACTATGAGCAGAGGGGAAAGGCTCCACCTTGGTCCTGTAACAATACTTAGCATAGGCAGGGTATAACCCTGGTGGCTCTCCTAGACAACCAACTAACAACTCTGAGATAAAACAGATCTAACAAGAAGAAATATAATCCATTGTGTGATCATTAGAAGCATGAACAACCCAATACCCAAGTGAATAATGCACAGTGACACAAAGCACTTCCAACCCATTAAACCCCATAAAATCCAAAGACTAGGTATGGTTATACTAATGTGTGAAGATAGTCAGCCACTCAAGACGAAACGAAACCCTCCAACTAAAACTAACAGGGATGATAGAGAGCCTTTATGGCTGCTAATACTCAGGACTACCAATAACACTATGACTTCAAACATTATTGTAGAGAAAGCCATCAACAATTCATTCCAAAAAGAGTCACAATTTCACACAATTGTCATACTTAAGGAAAGAAAAAACGCATGCGTCTAAGCCAATGTCTATTTCATAAGAAGAGCAGACTCATGCATGGAAAGAAAAAAACATACATGTAATCAAAATCACCTTAAAAACGCGAATTGGTCGAGCGGTTTGCCTCTACTCGAAAGTCGGAGCCTAACCACAACAAAACCCAGTTGAACAATAGCTCTTGTCACCTCCACACTCAAACTCATTTAACTCCTTAGTATGCGCCAACCACTAATCCAACAAATCATCCAGTTGAACATGCACTAAAACCAACAACCCTTAATTGCCAAGAGCGCCACCCACATCACATATTACTATACAGTAATGTATATCAACTATAATTTCATGTAACTCAATAAATCGAATAGCTATTATTTGTTAGCTAAGATTTACAATGATCATTAAAATGCATATAGTGTAATATGTTAGCATAAACCAGTTCCTTTCTTTTTCATTCTTTGTTTATATTGCCTTATCTCCTCTCAATTTCCTTTTATTTGTTGTTACTAACATGTTTCTTTGCAGGTGTCACAAGTAATAAATCTAGGGCTAAATAGAAAGGTAACAACAGATATCATAAGCCATTATTCCATTCGAGTCTAGAGCAAGAGAACAACATGTATTATCCCTTATCCATCTTTCGTGAATAGAATAAATATTGATCATCAATCATTCTCAATCATGTAAGCAGTGTCGAACAACAGTAAAACATCAAACAAGACCCGGATTTGATCCCACTTCCAACAAGGGGGTCCTACCTACCAGTATTACATATATATATATATTATTAGCTTATAGTTAATAGGCTTTAACAACATTTTGTGGGCGAAATCCTCGTTGCGATTTTAATCGTCAACAAACTAGTGACTCCATATGGATATTTGTTTTCAACATATTTAGAACTTAGAACTCATGGTTTCGCAAACCAAAATAGTAAATTTATAAGATGTAACCAGAATAATTATGCAACGGGTGGAAGTGAGTGGATTTAATGGAAGAATGACCGAGAATTTGGGAATAACTCATGAAAAATGAAAAGTATGAGGGGGTTTATCCCTGTATGCATAATCATTCAACCAAATCTGGATCTTGCTCCAAAGAGAAAAAAAGTTAATGGACATACTCTTTTATTTCTCAAATGGATGAAGAAATGGAAAGAAGAAGCGGGAAATAGAGAGAGATAACCAATCTCTTTACAAGATAACAGTGAAAGTAGATAACAAATCCAAGTATGTCTTTAGGGGAGACATTGTAACAGTTGTGTAAGCTTGATTATTATTAACTAACAATATCTTGTAGCAGTGTCACTGTGGCAGAACCGATCCAACATTTTATTCTTGGACCAAAATCAATTAAAAAATATGGAAACGCAATAAAGATCCTAACCGAATAAAAGTTCATAAAATTAAAATAGCAAGGACAAAGTAGAAGAAATGTAAAAGCAGTAGGAAATGTTTAAAACAGAAACCAGAAATCGACTTTTGTAAACAGAAAATAAAAATGGAAAAAACTGAAAGTAGAGCTAGACTACTAAAATGCAGAAAAATTCAAACAATGTTATGTCTTTTCAAGTTGGTTCCACGTAATGCTTCAGGTGAGAACCGTTAGTGCTATAGGAAAACAATCGCTCCTGTAAATCTTTTAGAATGTAAGAATTGGTACCTGAGACAAAAGCGATCTTGAAAGGACCCAACCATAATTTTTGAAACTTTGAATGTCTTCCCTTATCAGAATGAGCTGAATCCCATAGAAAAAAAAATTCATTTACCTTAAACTTGATAGTCTTGTTAAAATATTTCTTAACAATTTGTTGTCTCCTTTTAATGTTATCCAAAGCAAACATCCTTTTCTCTTCCAAAGCTAGTAGGGCATTTATCCTTTGTGAAACATCTGAAGAATTTAATTCTTTGATATGTAGCATCAACCTTAAGGAATAAAGTTCTAGCTCAGTTGGCAAGAGGGATTCTTGACCATAAACAAGATGGAAAGGAGTGCAACCAGTGCTTACCTTGGTGGTAGTTCGATCTTCCTAGAGGGCGTAAATGAGGAGAGTGTGCCACTGACGAGGCTTATCTTCGATGAGCCTTTTGATGATTCTTACCATATTTTTGTTGGTAGACTCAGCCTGCCCATTCCCTTGGGGATAATAAGTTGATGAGGTGAAATTTTTAACCCCTAATTTAACTAAGAATTGAGTTAGCTTAGAAGAAATGAAAGCGGAACCATTGTCTGTAATAATTTCCAATGGAAGACCAAATCTGGAAAAAATGTTATTTTCAAGGAAAGAAATTACCTGATCATTTGTGGAACGCTTAAGTGGGACAGATTGAGCCCATTTCGTAAAATACTCTATGGCTGCCAAAACGAAAACTTGTCCAGCTGAAGAAGGAGGATTAATAGGACCAATAAAATTTAGTCCCCACTTTGAAAAGGGAAAGCCTGCTAGGACAAGTTGTAATGGCATGGCTAAAAGGTGTTCTTTCCCAACGATTTTTTGGCATTTGTCACAAGATCTCGAAAAAACATAAGAGTCGCAAAATATTGAAGGCCAATAGTATCCTTTTCTAATAATCTTGAAAGCAATGGGTTTTTTAGAAAAATGACCTCCTACATGAATGAAAAAATTTGAAGAACCATGAGCTTCTTGCAACAATTTTTTTGCGTCTTCATTGTCTACACAATGAAGTAACAGACCATCAAGAAGTCTCCTATAATCACATATCTTACAAATTCAAGATGAAGTCTTCTCCTTTGATGAGTGTCTAAGTTGTCTGGACATCTTTGGTTCTACAAATAATAAACCAAATTATTGTACCAGGGATGTTCAGACATAGGGAGGATCTGATCATCAATGTAAAAGAGAGTTGAAAAGGAACTATCTTCTTCATCAATTTCTTCACCATTCTCATCATGCTGAGCCAAGTGAAGGGCTAGGTCATGTCCCTTGATAGTGGTAGAAGTCACGATATTCAAATCATGCTCCTAGATCTTTGAAAGCCAATGTGCAATATTTCCTAAAATACAATTTTGTGAGATCAAAAACTTGACAGTGGGTAAAGGAACCTTTACCAACGATGCTTACCTAAAATGAAGCAGAAAAACTTTTCAACAGCCTTAACAAGAGAGAAAGCATATTTCTCAATAAAAGAATATTTAAATTCATTATTAGACAAACGTTGAATCATGTAAGCCACTGGTTTTTCATTTCCTTGGTCATCATTTTGTATGAAAACAACAAAAATTGCCTCCTCGGTGGCATTAGTATATATCGTGAATTCCTTCTCAAAATTCGGCTTCTCCAAAACCTGTGCAGAACTAATCACTTTCTTAATCCATTCAAAATAATTTTCGACATCATTTGTCCAAGAAAAAGAACGATCTTGCTTAAGCAGATTATGAATTGGCTTGACCATCATAGAAAAATCTAGAACAAACCTACAGACAAAGTTAATAACCCCCATAAAATCTTGGACCCCCTTCTTGAAAGTGGGAGGAGGTAGATTAAGGATAGCATCAATCCTTTCAGGATCAATGCTTATTCATGAATCAGAGATAATGTGTCCAAGGAGATTTCCCTTGCTAATGCCAAAAATGGACTTGGAAGGATTTAGACAAATGTCAAATTTCCTACATCGCATGAGAAATTTTCTCAGATGACCAAAATGATCTGATCATATTTTAGAGTACATTGTTAAGCCATCAAGGTAAATCTGAATGATCTTACCAATCAAATCGTCAAAATCTATTTGCATATCTCTTTGAAAGGTGGCACCTGCATTGGATAATCCAAAATGCATATGTTCATAAGCAAAGGTACCCCAACGAGTAATAAATGTGGTTTTATAATTATCTGCCCTTTTTACTTTGATTTGGTTGTAACTGGAAAAACCATAAAGTAAGGACATCATTTGTGAACCTACAACTTGCTGCAAAACCATTTCCATGTTAGGGAGAGGGAAGTGATATTTTATACTAGATCGATTTAATGCACGAAAATCAATGCATAATTTGATCTGACCAGTTGTTTTCTAAACAAGATCCAAATTTGAAACCCATTTAGAATACTTGACTGGAAAGATGATCCCAGCCTTCAAGAGTTTTTCCAACTCCTTTCGAATAGTTTCTTCTAGCACAAGGTTGATAGGCCTTTGTTTCTTCCTGACTAGTTTTACGCCTTCCTTAATGGTAATGGCATGTTGTATAAGACCAGGATAAAAACCACAAAGATCCTCATAAGACCAAGCAAAAACATTTTGAAATTCACCAAGAAGCTTCGCAAACTTCACTTTCTCCTCATCTGAACATTTGGCACCTATTTTAACATTCTTTGGAGTCTCGGGTGTCCCAATGTTGAAAGATATGGTTTCACCCACCTTCCTTTTTGAATCCTCTTCTTTTTATTTTTCCTTGTTGCCTACATCGCTCAAAGAAAATGAACTCTTTATAGGAGTCAAGCCTTTAGGAATCTTGTTATCTTCTATGGCTATAATCTCCTTAGGATTAAAAGGTTCATTTCAAATAAAACCACAAATGCTCTCATCGTTAGGAAATACCTTCCAAGATTCTTGACGCAAACGCGCCACCCAGGGCATGCCTGCTCCCACCAGGACCTTCTTCTTCACTGGACCGAAGAGTTAAAATGCTCTTCAACCCCTTATCGGGAGTTCTCAATACCCATAGACGCTCTTTATGACCTCCCTCCTTGAAATCGGGAAATCGGACCTCGCAAGATCACGAGTCCTAAACCCACGGGATCAAGTCTTTCAAATATTTGAAACCCGATGTGGCTCAACACCAAGGTTCCCTTGCTTTTATCGGGAGGTTCCCTTATGGACTCCCAAACCCTCTGTTTCGGTCAACGCGGACTTTATCCCACTCTATCGGGACTCTCAGTTGTCGGGAAATCGGCACTTATAGTGTCGTGAGAATCTGCCTCCTCGATTCTCCGATTCCCGATAGGCGAAGGCATTCTCACTACAGCCTTAGCTCCTCCAGTTAACTCCTTTTTGCATGTGACCCGTTGGTCCCGAGGCCACGGCCCTTATTCCCTATCGAAATTTCGGAATTCATGAGTTCGAACTGCGTAGAACTCACGCCTTTGGGATCTTCGATCCCTGACTTCCGATGCCACCTGGCGTCGATTCACAACAAGACTTGGCCTTTCGACACCTGTCCTCCACTACAAGCCTTAACCCTGTCAGGAAATCGCGTATCGGGATATCGTGACTTCTCTAGTCGTGAGTCTCTCATCACCAAGAACTCTGAAATACCAAACCCCAATGCACGTGCGGGCGCTCTCCTCCACGTCACCTCCTCCTCGTTGTGCTATCGGGTATCGCAAGATCACGATTTCAATTGTAGCATTTCCTTTGTATGGGAAAATCCCGAATGCCGAACCCCGACTCTCTAGGATTGCTGACACATGTCCAGTCCGGGTTCTACGGCTATAATCCTTTCGGGAAGTCGCGGGTCACGATCTCTCCCTGCGAGAATTCTACGTCCCTAGAGACTCCGATTCTCCGATGAGTCGAGTCCCGATGAGCTCTGGCTCCTTTCCTACATGCTAAGGCTTAAACCGTGTGCATCTCCTCGAGATCTAACGACTAACGGGATTTCGCAATTTTTCCTCGAAAAATTTCATCCGTCGATTTCTCCTCCTTAGATATTTCTCGAGAATGGCTAAGTGTTCCTTCTTGGCACTTTCCCTTCAACGTCTGCGCTTGGAACTCTTACCCAAACCTTCCTCGGCACAAAACCCCTATGCTCTCTTTTATCGATACCACGAAGGTAATATCCCTCTTGATCTTATTCACTCTGATTCCTTCAACGGAGCTTGTGCGCACGCCTTGCGCTCAACATTCAACAGCTTCTCCAAGCGTTGAATCCTTCAAATTCTGTGCACTTCCTGCAGCAGCACTCTCTGATTTCACTTCACTCAGATTCCGAAGTGAGAATTCTCCTTCAACCTACACACTCCTTGCATGGCTGCAATGACCCACTTCCACTTCTGGGCAAATAAGAAAAAAAGTTAAACTATCGAGCCCTCATCAACGCACTCCTTGCTGATGAATTCAAATGCACTCTTTGCAGGAATCGTCTGGCTCAGATAGAGAAACAATTGAAACTTATTCTCTCTCTCTTTTAGACTTCAATTTGAACCCTGAAATCACATGCACAACATATACAAAGCAAATGCATAACCAGAAAACAAACATTCATGAGCACATAAATAATCTACACAGAGAAACAACACCAGTCATGAACTTGAATCAAAACTTCATTCTATTAATTCAAATGCCTATACATGGGTTTTCTTCACAATTTTCTCTACATGCTCTTCTCTTCTGAATGCTTGATAATGTTACAATGATACAATGAGGGTGTCTATATCCGTTTTCCCTCCTTCCATCTACAACTGTCTAATCTGGAAATAAATCCTATCTACCTGCATTAAATCTATTAAATGCCTCCTATCTACTTCAGACAAGAGCGTATGGCTCGAGGTCTGATACAATATACAAAAGGCGCTTTCATAAATGCATCATTTATACATTGGCGCATCATCTTGAATGAAAATTCAAAAAGTTTCGGCTGGGCTTGTCCAGCTGTTCATTGCCTTCCACGCTGGCTCGCTTGTCATGGTCGATGCTCTTGCATCATACTCCTCGGCTTGAAAACTTTCATGGGCTCCTATCCATAAGCTCCTGCACGGTCTGTCCATGCTTTTGAGTAACTGCTTCAGTCTCCCAGTTGGCATCTTCAACTGGGTGGTTCTTCCATTTCACCAGATACTCATAGTATTCCCTTCGTCTGGTCTTTTTACTCACCCTCTTGTCAAGTATACGCTCCATCTGTGGCTTCTCTGAAATCGACATCTGCTTCTGCCACTGGATTTCTGGCTGTTCATCACTCCCAGCTTCTTCTTTCTCAGCCTTATATGGATATAAGTCTAAGACATTGAATGTCAGAGATATTTTGATCTCATCTGGCAATTCAATTTCATAAGCGTTTTCTCCCAACTTCTTTAGGACTCTGCATGGCCCAATTTTCTTCATCTTTAGCTTGTTGTATGTTCCCCTTGGGAACCTTTCCTTCCTCAGATGTGCCAGAACTAGATCACCAACTTCAAACTGAAGTTGTCTCCGATGCTGATCCGCTCTATGCTTATATTCCTGGTTTGATTCTAGCAATCGCTTCTTCACCCTGCTGTGAAGTTCTTCTATCGCCTCTGCGAATTCTTCAGCTCTCGCGCTCTTAGTCATTATCTGCTCTGAACCCCTTAGTTCAGATACTCCTCTTGGTTGTCTGCCATACACAATATCAAATGGACTTTTTCCTATGCTCCTGTTCACTGAGTCGTTGTAAGCAAACTCTGCCTGTGGCAACACATTGTCCCAGTTGTTGTGGTGCTCTGTCACCAAGCTTCTTAATAAATCTCCCAGACTCCTATTTACTACCTCTGTTTGCCCATCCATCTGAGGATGATAAGAAGAACTAAACATTAAGTTAGTCCCCATATTCTTCCAGAGTGTCCTCCAGAAATCTCCAATGAACTTTGTATCCCTGTCCGATACTATGCTTCTGGGTAAACCATGAAGTCTAATGATCTCTTTGAAAAACAAATTTGCGATATGAGTTGCATCGCTGGTCTTCTGGCATGGAATAAAATGTGCCATTTTTGAAAACCTGTCAACCACCACAAAGATCGAATCATGTCCTCTTTGCATCCTCGGTAATCCCAATACAAAATCCATGCTGATTTCATCCCACGACCTCTCGGGTATGGGTAATGATTGATAGAATCCCGCATTCTTCTTCCTGCCCTTCGAATGATGGAAAATTCTGCACCTGTCAACAAACTTCTTGACTTCCGACCTCATCCCTGGCCAAAAGTACACTTCGCTCAGCTTTTCAAATATCTTATCGTGGCCAAAATGCCCTGCTAATCCACCACTGTGCTTCTCTTTTAGTAGATTCTCCCTCATGGAGCAATTTGGAATGCATAATTGATTTCCTCTGAACAGCAATCCATTTTGGGTCATGTAATCTATCCACGGGCTTCTGTCCCCGAGAACTGGGTTCTCAGCTGCCTCATATGCCTCTGCAAAATTTGCATCACCCGCATACATGTCTTTATGATTTTCAAAACCCAATGTTTTGATTCGGAACTCCTGCAGCAACAAACAGTTCCTGCTCAAAGCATCGACCACTTTGTTAGCAGTACCTGAAATATGTTTAATTACAAATGTAAAATTCTTCATATACTCTACCCATTTAGCATGTTTCTGATTCAACTTCTCTTGTTGAGTCACAAACTGCAATGCATGATTATCACTATACAGAACAAATTCTTTCGGGATCAAATAGTGACTCCACTTCTTTAGCGCCTGTATAATAGCATAAAATTCTTTGTCATACGTGGAGTACTTTAATTTTTCCTCATCCATATTTTCTCTGAAATATGCAATTGGTCTGTCCTCCTGGCTCAAGACCGCTCTTATGGCAAAGCCACTTGCATCACATTTCACCTGGAACACCTTCGTAAAATCCGACAACACCAAAACTGGTTGTTTTGTGATCTTTCGCTTCAATAGATTGAAGCTCTTCTCTGCCTCTTCAGTCCAATGAAAAGATTTATGACTTTTCTTGACTGTGTCCATCATTGCTATGCTAATTCCACTGAAGTTCCTAATGAATTTTCTGTAGAAACTTGCCAATCCATGGAAACTTCTCACCTCGAAAACATTTCTTGGTGATGGCCAATTTTTAATTACTTCCACTTTACTTGGATCCTTCTTCAATTCATTTGCCGATATGACAAACCCCAAGTAAATGAGTTATGTCTTCATAAATTAATATTTCCTCATGTTGATCAACATCTTCTCTTGTTGTAGCTTCTTCATTACTGCAGCTAAATGCTTCAGATGTTCTTCTTTTGTTTTGCTAAAAATCAATATATCATCTAGATAAACAATGACAAACTTACCAATGAATTCCTTTAGCACTTCATTCATCAGCCTCATGAACATACTCGGTGCATTCGTCAAGCTAAACAGCATGACTAGCCATTCATACAACCCTTCGTTGGTTTTGAAGGTTGTCTTCCATTCATCGCCTTCTCTAATGCGAATCTGATGGTATCCGCTTTTCAAATCTACCTTTGAAAAAAATTTGGCTCCACTTAAACAGTCCATCAAGTCATCCATCCGTGGCAATGGAAACCTGTACCTGATGGTTATCTTGTTAATGGCTCTAGAATATGTGCACATTCTCCAACCTCCATCTTTCTTCGGACTCAGTACCGTTGGAATGGCACACGGACTTAAACTCTCCCTGATCAGTCCTTTATCCAATAGTTCCTGTACCTGCCTTTTGACTTCTTCGTTCTCCTGCGGCGTCAACCTGTATGCGGCCTTATTCGGTAAACTGGCTCCTAGTATAAGGTCTATATGATGGCTCACAATCCTCACTAGTGGAAACGAATGAGGTAATTCGTCCACCACTATATCAGCGAACTCTTCCAGCAGTTCCTGAATTTCTTCCGACAAATCATCCATCCTTGTGCTGGTCAAAAAAACTTTTGGTTTCCTGACCACAAAGAATTGTGGATCTTCCTTCTTCTTTACTTCTGTCAGAAGTTCCTTCCCACTCATGAGAAGTATGGTATTCCTTGGTTTTGGTTTTATTTCTTTATCTTTAATTGGAAGTAGCATATGTGTTCTTCCATTCTTCTCCAAAGTATATGTATTCATTTTCCCATCATGAACTACGTTTCTGTCATATTGCCATGGTCTTCCTAGCAATAAGTGACATACATCCATAGGGATAACATCACAGAGTATTTTATCATTATATCCTCCTATCTTGATGTCAACCAAGCACTGTTTAGTGACACTCACTTGATGTCCCTTCTGTAGCCATGAAACTTTGTATGGACTCGAGTGATCAGTCATCTTCAGCTCTAGTTTCTCCACCATCTCGGTTGAAATGAGATTATTGGTGCTTCCACTGTTCACAATAACCTTGCACTTCCTGTCCTTGGTCTTGCATGTGGTTCTGAAAAGTCGGTTTCGCTGAGCTGTGTCCTCCACCTCCTTCTCAGGTGTTAATAGAACTTTACGCATCATCAATGACCTTCTGTCTTCTGCGTCTTCTGCTTCAGCATCTCGCTTATGTGCCTCGGCAATGTGAGCTTCTCCTCCATCCTTCTTCCTATCTGGACAATCAATTGCCTTGTGCCCATTCTTCCCACATGTGTAGCATGTGATGACTCCACCTCTGCCTCTTCCTCTACCTCTAGTATGAGGAAAAGTATTATTATCAGCGTATCCTCCGTTTGTTTCCATTTGCTGCCTTTGTTGTTTAGCGTGTTGTCTCCGCTGTGAACTTCTACCTCTTTTTGTTCTTGTCTAAGGCTTCTTCCAGTCATCCTTAGATTTCTAGAACCTGTCTTGGGCTACTGATTTACCTCTCGGCTCACTTCTGCCTCTGCCTCGCTGTGCTGGTTTACGGTTTAGCTTTTCCTCAGCTTTCAACACCATCTGATATGCATCCTCCACCGTTCTGATGGTTGTCATACTCATTTCATCCTGGATATCATATCTCAAGCCATTCATATATCTGGAAAAATTTTCATCATCACTCTCCTGATGACCTGCTCTGATATTCAGCTTATAAAATTCTTCAGTGTACTCCTTCACTGTCATCAGCTTCTGTCTCAGGTTCTGCATCCTCCTGAACAGTGTGATTTGGTAATCCCTTGGGATGAACTTTTCCTTCATCTTCGCAATCATTCAATCCCATCTTTTGATCTTTTGTTTGCCTTTGGAACGTCTATCTGTTTGAAGTTCGTCCCACCATAATGCTGCGTGTCCCTTCAATTTTGTGACAGCATGCTTGAGATTTTTATCCTCCTCGATATCCTCATAATCGAAGTAGGTGTCAAGAGCTCTAATCCAATCCAGAAGCTCTTCTGCATCCAAACTTCCTTCATAAGCTAGAATGTCCATCTTTGTCTTTGAACTCATCCGAGCGATAGCTTTAATTAACCGCTCATTGGTTGCATCTTCGGTTGCAACTTTTCCTTGTTGTTCAGCTTCAACTTCGCCTTCAGAGTCGCTCAGATCTCCCGCATTTGTTGTGCGTCTCTGCGCTGCTTCCATGTCTTCTAATCTCGCTCTGAGATCACATATCTGCCTTTCCATATCTGGATTATGTGCTTTCCTTCCTCTACCTCTCTGGTTTCCACTATCCTCTGGATCGGGTGATTTCCTTTCCCTTCTGGGCGACATGGAGAATTCTCCCTCTCTCTCTGTCGCAGAAAACAAAGAGTTAATCCTGCTCTGATACCACTCTGACGCAAACGCGCCACCCAGGGCACGCTTGCTCCCACCAGGACCTTCTTCCTCACTGGCCTGAAGAGTTAAAATGCTCTTCAACCCCTTATTGGGAGTTCTCAATACCCACAGACGCTCTTTATGACCTCCCTCCTTGAAATCGGGAAATCGGACCTCACAAGATCGCGAGTCCTAAACCCACGGGATCGAGTCTTTCAAATCTCTGAAACCTGATGTGGCTCAACACCAAGGTTCCCTTGCTTTTATTGGGAGGTTCCCTTATGGACTCCCGAACCCTCTGTTTCGGTCAACGTGAACTTTATCCCACTCTATCGAGACTCTCAGCTGTTGGGAAATCGACACTTATAGTGTCATGAGAATCTGCCTCCTCGATTCTCCGATTCCCGATCGGCGAAGGCATTCTCGCTACAGCCTTAGCTCCTCTGGTTAACTCCTTTTTGCATGTGACCCGTTGGTCTTGAGGCCACGGCCCTTATTCCCTATCGGAATTTCGAAATTCGCGAGCTCGAACTGCGTAGAACTCACGCCTTTGGGATCTTCGATCCCCGACTTTCGATGCCACCTGGCGTCGATTCACGGCAAGACTTGGCCTTTCGACACCTATCCTCCACTATAGGCCTTAAACCTATAGGGAAATCGTGTATTGGGATATCGCGACTTCTCTAGTCATGAGTCTCTCATCATCGAGAACTCTGAAATACCGAACCCTGATGCACGTGCGGGCGCTCTCCTCCATGTCACCCCCTCCTCGTCACGCTATTGGGTATCGCAAGATCACAATTTCAATTGTAGCATTTCCTTTGTATGGGAAAATCCCGAATGCTGAACCCCGACTCTCCAGGATTGCTGACACATGTCCAGTCTGGGATCTACGGCTATAATCCTTTAGGGAAGTCGCGGGTCGCGATTTATCCCTACGAGAATTCTACGTCCCTGGAGACTCTGATTCTCCTATGAGTTGAGTCCAGATGAGCTCTGGCTCCTTTCCTGCATGCTAAGGCTTAAACCATGCGCATCTCCTCGAGATCTAACGATTGACGGGATTTTGCAATTTTTCCTCGACGAATTTCGTCCGTCGATTTCTCCTCCTTAGAGATTTCTCGAGAATGGCTAAGTGTTCCTTCTTGACACTTTCCCTTCAACGTATGCACTTGGAACTCTTACCCGAACCTTCCTCAGCACAAAACCCATGTGCTCTCTTTTATCGATACCATGAAGGTAATATCCCTCTTGAGCTTATTCACTCTGATTCCTTCAACGGAGCTTGCGCGCACGCCTTGCGCTCAACATTCAACAACTTCTCCAAGCGTTGAATCCTTCAGATTCTGCGCACTTCCTGCAGCAGCACTCTCTGATTTCACTTCACCCAGATTCTGAAGTGAGACTTCTCCTTCAACCTGCACACTCCTTGCACGGCTGCAACGACCCACTTCCACTTCTGGGAAAATAAGAACAAAAGTTAAACTATCGAGCCCTCATCAACGCACTCCTTGCGGATGAATTCAACTGAAATCTTTGCAGGAATCTCCTGGCTCAGATAGAGAAACAATTGAAACTTATTCTCTCTCTCTTTCAGACTTCAGTTTGAACCCTGAAATCACATGCACAGCATATACAAAACAAATGCATAACCAGAAAACAAACATTCATGAGCACAAAAATAATCTACACAGAGAAACAACACCAGTCATGAACTTGAATCAAAACTTCATTCTATTAATTCAAATGCCTGTACATGGGTGTTCTTCACAATTTTCTCTGCATGTTCTTCTCTTCTGAATGCTTGATAATGTTACAATGATACAATGAGGGTGTCTATATCCATTTTCCCTCCTTCCATCTACAACTGTCTAATCTGGAAATAAATCCTATCTACCTGCATTAAATCTATTAAATGCCTCCTATCTACTTCAGACAAGAGCGTATGGCTCGAGTTCTGATACAATATACAAAAGGCACTTTCATAAATGCATCATTTATACATTGGTGCATCATCTTGAATGAAAATTCAAAAATTTTCGGTTGGGCTTGCCCAGCTGTTCATTGCCTTCCACGCTGGCTCGCTTGTCGTGGGCGATGCTCCTACATCAATTCTATACTTTCGGGGATATGTGGTCAATACAGAGATTGGAAAGTACAATCAGTTATGTGTGGAAGAAGTTTCCGATTAGGAGAGGCTGCAAAAACAACTAACCGATCAACCATAGAATTTGACTCCCTCTTAAAATGAGTCGTGCTGAAAGATAAAAGGTTCGAGATAAGCTCCCAAACAATTTGGGTGTATCATTTCATTAACTTGTTGCTAGGAGAGTAGATTTTACGTACAATATTAACCACAAGTTTGGGATCCCCAAAAATGGAAAGGTGACCACAGCCAAGATTATAGGGGTTCTCAATGCCTAATAATAAAGCTTCGAATTCTGTGACATTGTTAGTACAAGCGAACTCCAACCTATAAGAAAAGTTATGGATTTTTCCTACAGGGCAAATCAAGATAATGCCATCTTCGTTACCTTCGTTATAGCATGAAACATCAAAGTGCATGTGCCACATACCATCATCTAAATCGATTTGTTCCATGGGAATCTTATCCTCCTCAGAAAATATGGAATATACTCCTAGGTCCTCTTCGATATAGTTTACATTAGGCTATGGGACACTCTCTATGTAAGGTGATAGCCTTCCTTCTCTAAGGACTATAATGTTTTTTTCATTCTGAGGAACGGACAAATGTGTCACGTCGAGTGAGATGTATCCACCTGTTAAGGCTTTCCAATCTCTTCCCAAGATGATTGAGTAATGTCTTACCGGCATATCAATTACCTGAATGTTGAGGGTTGTCCTTATTTCAGGATGAGCGCACAAAACTAAGGTTACATCTTTAGTCTCACCTATGGTATTTTGTTGTAGACTATTATAAGAGAGCATGCTTCTAGCATTTTCATTTGCATAGGACAAGCCTATCTCTTCCATAATAATATTCGACATCACACTTGGGCCTGAACCGCCATCAATGAGGTAACAATGGGCAATCTTATTCATAATCTTCACAAAATTATAAAAAGGGGGATTTTTTACAGGGTACCTAAAGTTATGTACACCTACGTTATTTACAGATGAATCTTCTTCATTTACCTCTTCAGAAAGATTGGCTATAACGAAATATTTTCCTTCCATGAATTGTTTCATATGCATCAGTTTCTCAAGGACGACAACCATGTCTAGAAGGGTTGCATTTTCTTTGATGTTGGCCAACTGATTCAAGATATTGTATTTGGAATAGGGGAGAGGGGGAGTAACTCCTTGACTCTCAGGAACTTTTGGAACCTGGACAGTAACAACGGGTGAGGGTGAGCTCGGGCTAGATGAACTGTGGGGAGTCTCAAATTTTCCCTTGGGAGCATAGGATTGTTCCTAGTGTTGATAACCATGACGTCTTCTGGATCTGCAAAATCTATGACAGCAATAGTAGCTTCTGGTCTCTTACCAAAGATATTATCTATGGCACTCTTCTTTACCTCAAATGTGGTTTCCTCGTGGTGTTCCTCGCAGAATTTACACCAACTTCGAGGCAAGATATCTTTAGGCTGAAAAATCATTTCCACCAGACTTCTAAAGGGGGGTGCAGAAGAGGACGAAGCTCCAGCGGTGAGAGGGGAGACAATTCCTTTCCTCTCATATTCTATCATATGATTGTTCATGTCTTGTACTAGCTGTAAAAGGGAGGACATGTCTGTCTATCTAACCAACTCTCCCTAGGGAAGACTAGTTCTTTCAAGCTCTTCTTCATACTTTGAACAAGAATGCAGAGAGAAACTGAGATTATCAATGGATTTTTCTTTGAGCCTATGAAGGTAATGCATTGTAGTAATTCATGAAAGCAACTTGGTTTTGAGGCCAAATAAGTTCTGGGATTTGATTGTATAACTTGGTGAAATGCAAGTTGAAGGACCTGATGATCTCACCATCCTTATAGGTAATGTTATTATACTCCTGTAACTTCTCGGTTGGGCTTTTAGATTTCCCATAAGTGGATCAGAACCAATAGATTAACTCCTCCCAAGTAGACAAAATCTTAGGAGGAAGGTCAAAGAAATTGGCCGCAACTTTTCCTTCCAAGGAATTTATGAATAAGTGCATGCAAGTATCATTGTCATTAGCTTCTATGTTATGAAAAGCATTAGAAAATGCCACCAACCATTCATTTGTAGTGACAATGTTATTTCATGAAAACCTAGGAAGATGCTCCTTAAATTTAGGAAGTGGACGAGTAATAGGGGTTAGGTTAAGAGGAGAGGACACGTGCCACAGTGTGGTTGTGGCATCTTCTTCAAACTAAAAAAGCCCATACTTTTTAATGAATTTGGTAGGATTTGTGGTAGATTGAACAGGGATATGGTGGCTATATAAGCTACCAATCACTGACGAAGATGAATCCTGAGAGGAGGAAGAACGTCCTATACCGCTAGAGCCACCACTAGATTCCATCCTGTGGAGGATAGATGAGGGAAAGAAAGACAATCTGGATGAATCAGACAAAGTTATCCTTAGAGCACTTTGTTGGGCAGATAACACAATGTTCCTTCTTCTTATTTCAGCAATAGGATTGATTTTTGGTGATAAGCCTCTTCTTATTCTAGAAGCATGAGAATCTAAGGACATGAAATAAAGGCCAAAAGTGAAGAAACAAGATGCTCACTGTTGATTTCTAGGTTGTCTACATCTAGCTTCCCAACATTCTTGTGCACTAATATCTCATTCAATTGCTGCCCAAGAATGATTAAGCTCAGCATAGGTATTGGCAGTGTCTAAAATGGTGTTAAATAGATTCAAAGCAATGTTGGTTTGGTCTTGGATACCGGGCTCAATATTGGGCTGCCTTGCAACAAGCACAATCATTAAGCAATAAAGCAGTCAAATAATCAATATCAGAAAAATAGATGTATCGATTAAAATCGAGTATAAACATTAACCAGAGAGATATCGGAGATCTCCCCAGTATGGTCACCAAATAAATGTTGAGGAAAAGATGTGAAATGATCTTACTCAAGCATTTTTCAGATTTTTCTTGGCTAAATCAAAATAGACGAGAATGTCACCCTAGGTTTATATCTATCAAAAAATAAAATCCTAACTCACAAGTATCAATTACAAGTGCTTAGGCTAATCTTTTCACGAATAAAAGTTAGCTAGAAAATTCATTTTAATATGATTTTCTGAATATAATAATTGTTAAAAACAAGTGTAAAGACAAAAGTAAGACACAAATATGATAATCAAGACAAATGAGACATAAATCAATCCTTTATTTCATTCCAATTCACCAAAGAGTCGTTTTCTTTACAAAATCTCATACATAAATTTCAAACCTAAGTCAAACTTAGACATCCCTGATGGAACATACAAAAGGACCTCTGACAGAAAACCAAAACTGAACTCTAAAAACTGGATCATCTTGCCACAGATTGCTTCCCACTCGACTTTGCATAATATCCTTTGTCATTCATGAAAACTAATTCACAAACAAACAATTCTACACAGAGTATCAAAGATAGATCAATGCCTCCGAAAAACAAGAGTCTGAATGATGTAATTCAGCCCTGAATGTTGTTGTCTACAATAAGACCCCGCTATCATAAAAGAGAATTAGGCTTGTGATAAATTAAGAAATGAATGAAAACCAAACTATCTCAACATAAACTCAAAGAGAAAAGCTTAGTATGCTTCTCCTTTCATCATCCTTTTGTTCCTCCCTTTCTTTTTCCTTTAAGCAAATTAGAATTGGTTGGAGTAGTTGAACCAACTCATTAGATAAGTTAACTAAAACT
>ML782138.1:223708-236790 GCA_009831015.1 Picea engelmannii | reverse complement strand
GTTTTTAAAAAAAAAAAAAACTTATTTTTGTGTTAAATTTATTGTTTTCGGACCAAATTTTAAACTTTTTTCATTTTTTTTTAATTTTTCTTTGGTTTTCACCATTTTGTTATGTTTTGTTGTTTTTTTTTAAATTTGGATTTTGAATATATTTTTTTAAATTTATTTTTTTCTTCATTAAAAAATATATATTTGTGAAGATTTTCTCTTTTCTCTTTATTTATTTATTAATGTAAATTTAAGAAGAAAAAAAAGTAGTTCGTAAATAAATTTTCATTGACAATTTAGAATCCAATTTTTGGTTTTTTTTATTTGTGTAGAGATTTGTTGTCAAGGCCACATTTTGAATTAGGTTGTAATTAGCTCTAATTTTAATGTTTATAAAAAACATTTTGCTTTAGGTAGCGTCATGTTTTTATTTAGGTGTTGATTTTAAGGTTTTTTTAAGCAACTATTTTGTGTTTTAAGGCCATGCTTGAAAAAAGTTGTAATTTTGACCCGGTCAAAAAAATTGGTGTTATCGATAGCACCCCGTTTTGACTTTTGGGTTGATTTTAGAGGTTTTTTGAGGAACCATTTTATCCTTTAAGCCCACGCCTGAAAAAAGTTGTAATTTTAACTCGGTTATAAAAAAGGGTGCTACCGGTAGCACCACTTTTTGGTTTGGGGGTTGATTTTGAAGTTTGTTTGAGAAGCCATTTGATCATTTAAGCCCATGCCTAAAAAAAGTTATAATTTTAACCTAGTTATAAAAAATGGTGCTACCGATAGCACCACTTTTTGATTTGGGGTTTGTTTTTCATGTTTTTTATGCAAAAATATGGGTTTTAAGGGCTAGAGTTCTCGTTTTGAGGTCACAATTTTCATTAAGTTCGTAACTATGTTTTAGCACTTAACAATCATAACATACTAATTAATTAATCAAAACACCCCTCCTTGTGACTCCCATCATCATATTAACATTTGACAATTTATCTGAATAATATTTGCAATTATTTCCAAAATATGTTATCAACATATCCAAAAACATGCCATATGAAAATATGAAATCAACTATCATCAACAATAAAAAAAACTTAAAATCCATATTTTCCAGTTTGTGAGGCAATATTTCCCTTGTTGATGTTGTTATCTTTTAGTCCTTCTGAACCCGCCTTCGACTGTGTGGAATATTTAAGCATGTTGATCATATGAGAGCAATCATCCTTCCAATGCATGTGGGAGGACATAGATTTATCTGAATTATCTGAAGATGTGGAAGGTGTAGTAGTGTCTTTCTCTTTGTCGAGGGCATAATAGGCCTCGCTTCTCAACCTTTTATTTGAATAACTCATTCCTGTATGCATAATTGATTAGCAAATAGTATTTTAAACAACCATACATGGTAACTCTTTAAAAATAAGAAATAGATTTTGGCTCAACAAAATATTAGGCTCATGGAATCCAATCCATATAAATTGTTTAACTATTGTCAACGAGCAAGGGGTGAACAAAAGGTTCTAGGATATGTGAGGGATTTGTATTTAGCGAAAAAATGATAAAATGAGGGGGAGAAGAAACATGGTTACTACTCAAACACCAAAAACAAACAACTGTAATGCAACCAAAGAAAACATCATTGTAATCCAACCGAGAAAATGTGACTCTAAACTACTTCAATACAGAATTCTTCTTGACTATAATTAAATTTTAGAACAGGGAGTGAAAAATGAATGTGGGAAGGCGAGGGGTTTGTAATTAGTGTAAAGCAAGATAATGGTAGGGAAAAAAAAGTGATTATTGTTCATAAAATTAATTAAGTGATCCATAAAACCATTTTGTAAAAGGAAACACCAATCTAAATGACCACTAAGACCCTGAAACAATTATTATGTATTGTCCAAACAACTCTGGATATTTAACTTGCTCACTGTTGTAACCAAATATTTAACATAGTATCATCAAAACAGAGAGTATGCATTCCCCAACAACCTGTAGGGGAGTTATGCTCCTGTCATTTATCTATTTAACATTTCCAAACAATTCCCAAATGCATAAACAGTAAACTATTTCCACTTTGTTCAACATCAAAATCAACCACTGCCCATGAATTATTCCAATCATCAAATACAAACTTAAATGTCTTGCTCGATTTTATTTTTAATAATCTTAAAATTAAGTTGCAACGAAGTTACACTGTCACAGCACTAGTGCCTATCACTATTAAAAATCATGGTATTCATTTAACATACATAGTGGACAGTTGACACCACAATTCATATCCAAATTTCAAGATTCAGACCTGCCATTCAAGCACAGAGACAACAATCACCACTTCAACTCACGCTATGTTATGGGATACACAAAGCCATTCGAACAAACGCAAGTGTATTTCTGTGACTGTACAAGTCCAATTTTCTTTGACTCTAAACATTCAAGATGTTGGGCTATCCATCCAATACAATGAGGCATCAACAACAGGCCCGATTTTACAACACAAATCGATCAAATTGCAAGAAAGCCATGTTCAAAACCCATGGCCTTCTCTAATGGCACAATAAATTAATATCGATAAAAAACACAGTGGGAAACCATGCCATAATCACCACGACTGTAACATTCCCATTTTTCAATACAATCATAGTATTATTAACTCAAGCTATCATGTCGAGCTATCAATCCAACAAAAGGAGGCAGCAACAGTATTGCTCAAATCGAATAATTGCAACCAAAACCATACTGTGTAAAAAATTGTGCCCATCCCTAAATAACCATAAAAGATATAGTGGATGGAATTGACATAGTCATCTTGATTGCAATAATCCATTAACTCATGTTGTAGGGATGCCCCACATAGGCACGCATCATGCATGAAGAAATGTTGTGAATTAATCAATTAAAAATAGTGTTGGGTTATCAATTCAATAAACACAAGGACAACGACTGTGTATTTGATCTAACAAATCATCCATTTAACCATGCTGAGATTATCCATCCAATTATAATAACAATCACAGTGACTAGATACCAAAACAACACCACTGTCATATAATCAACGAGGTGAGCTAGTAATTCACTCTGTCAACAACACACCACCAATACATAACTACCAACAGTACACACGATAGGCCAATTGGTCTCCTATATCAACACTCGGACTTGATAAATCAAGGGTTTCCCCTGTGGACCAACACAGAGAGGCTAGACTTTACTCCTCTTGATGGTGAAAACCTTCGAGACCAACAATTCACACACAGGGAAAACCAAAATTGACTTCATTAACAGGGTGAAAAATCTCGTGACAAGAGAAACTATGAACAGAGGAGAAAGGCTCCACCTTGGTCCTGTAACCATACTTAGCATAGGCAGGGTATAACCCTCATGGATATCCTAGCCAACCATCTAACAACTCTGAGATAAAACAGAGCTGAGAGGAAGCAATATAATCCATTGTGCGACCATTAGTAGAATGAACAACCCAATACCCAAGTGAATAATGTGTGGTGACACAAAGCGCTTCCAACCCATTAAACCCCATAAAATCCAAAGACTGGGTACGTTGATACAAATGTGTGAATATAGCCAACCACTGAAGACCAAACAAAACCCTCCAACTATAACCAGCAGGGATGACAGAGAGCCTTTACGGCTGCTAATGCTCAGGATGGCCAATAGCACTGTGACTTCAAACATTATTGCAAAGAAATCCATCAACGATTCATTCCAAAAAGAATCATAATTTCACACAGTTTCCATACTTAAGGAAAGCACAAACCCATACGTTTGAGCCAATATCTATTTCATAAGCAGAGAAGACTCATGGATGGAAAAAAAAAAAAACAATACTTGTCATAAAAAACACCTTAAAAACACTAATTGGCCAAATAGTTTCCCTCTACTCGAAAGTCGAAGCCTAACCACAACAACACCTAGTTGAACAATAGCCCGACTAGGGTGGGGGTTGGTGGGAGGAGTAGGAGTGACGTGCAGTAAATGCACGTCACCTCCACGCGCCGGCCACTAATCCAACAAATCATCCAGTTGAACCATGCACTGAAACCAACAACCCTTAATTTCCAAGAGTGCCACCCACATCACATATTACTATACAATAATGTATATAAACTATAATTCCATGTAACTCAATAAATCCCATAGCTATTGTTTGTTAGCTAAGATTTACAATGATCATTAAAATGCATATAGTGTAATATGTTAGCATAAACCAGTTCCTTTCTTTTGCATTCTTTGTTTATATTGCCTTATCTTCTCTCAATTTCCTTTATTTGTTGTTATTAACATGTTTCTTTGCAGGTGTCACAAGTAATAAATCTAGGGATAAATAGCAAGGTAACAACAGATATCATAAGCCATTATGCCATTCAAGTCTAGAGAAAGAGAACAAATGTATTATCCCTTATCCATATGTCATGAATAGAATCAATATTGATCATCAATCATTCGCAATCCTATAAGCGGTGCTGAATAATAATAAAACATCAAACAAGACCCAGATCTGATCCCACTTCCAACAAGGGGTCCCACCTATCAATATTATATATATATATATATATATATATATATATATATTATAGTTAATAGGTTTTAGAAACATTTTGAAGGTGAAATCCTTGTTGTGATTTTAATCGTCAACATGGATTTTTCTCCCAAATGAACAGGGAAAGAAGGAATGATTCCATGCGGTCTGAACAACCGATCGTCAAACGTTGCAAGCAATGTAGGAAACAAAGACCGATCGGGTTGGCCAATGGCCTTTCAACATGTCAACAACATCACACAAGTCGAGGCACCCTCTTCAACTAATGTACGGAAAATGTTTCAAGTAAAATTTTTGTGGTGTACGCCAATACTATCTGAATGGCAACGTGGTAAGGAAGATAGGGTTTCAATTCGGTTGGATAAAAAACAATCGCTCCCAGGTTACAAGTCTATGTCGATTCCAAGGCAGATAACAGAGCTTTTCTCGATGAAGGACAACTCTAGAGGACTTCCAAAGCAGACATCGCGCAAGGGGTCTCTGCCTAATATTCCACAACGGAGTAGTTTTGGGCATTCCTCGCATTTGGATTATGAGAATTCTTCTTAAACGCACCTTTAGGGATGTGAGTCATTGTTTCTCCCATCGCCTTCTCAATCTAGAGAGGATTTGGTGGGTTAGTGGCTTCCTTTCCCTTCTTGACAGATTCTGACATTCTGTAATCTTGATCCATGCTCTCTATATTAGCCTCGACATTCATCATGTAAATATTTGCAGCCGGGTTGTTATTGGTAGGAGCAAGGAATCCATGACTTCCCCCTACCTCGCTCGATGATGCTGAAGCATGAGACATGATTTTCCCTTATGGAAAAGGGTTTGTCAGCACAACAGGATATTGTTGCGCCAATATCTTCTAAGCTTCTGCAACCTAAGGGAACAGATGATTCAGGTGGTCTTCTGTGAAAATATTTCACAGATACCTCAACTTCTTCTTCTCCATTTTTCCCCTGTCATCATTATTGGTAGCATTTTTTTTCCCTTTACCCTTCTTATTCCATTGTTTCTTCTTTCCCTCGAGCTATTGGTTGGCCTTAGGTTTCATCGAATGCACATTGTGTACGTCTAACATCTGGGTAGGGAGAATAGTCGAACTAAAAGTCTGGTTGGTCACAGTCTGTTGAATCGACAATTGTTGCAATTGAGTTGACAACATATCTATGGACTTTCCTTGTGCTAAGACCATAATACCATCAGCATGGGGTCCAAACTTTTTCTTGGCCTTATCGATAATAGACCACAACTCATTTGGAAAAATCTCGTAGAGCATGTCGGACTGAAAGTAGATCAGTTCAAATTGTTGCACTCTCATAATCGCCTCCTCTTATGAAAAAAATCTTGAATTCGCTATGTTCTTGGATATGCAGGGCACCAAAGACTTCAAGAACCACTCAAGAAAGAAATTAGGAGGGACTTGGGCCTTAATTAACCTCTTTCAATGCTTCCATTCTCAGATATGATCAAATATGTGGTCGGCCTTGGTTTTCTCAAAGTTGGCCAACAATTCGATGTCGGCATCATATCTCAGAGGTAACTGGAAATGGTTCAAAAAAACCATCGCCGAGTCATTTAAGTAAGAGTATTGCAAGTGATCAAGCTCAATATACCATTTTGTATCACCCCCTATAAGAGTATGTTGAAAAAGGAACAACTAGACGGAGTCGTCCCTTAGTGAGTTTAACAAGCACCATAAATGAAAAGTTGTCACATGATCACCTGGGTCCTCGTCAGGCTTGCCTTCAAATTTCAGAATATCTGAGGGAAACTTAGTCGGCATGGGGGGCCAACATAGATCGTGACAAATTGGGTTGTTCAATAATCTCGACAAGTCTGGAAAATGTAGCGTTTTCAGAAACAGTAGTTTCGATTGTGAAATATTTACAAGAAAAGAGGGTCCTCGGGTTTGACTGGAACCAAGTTTCCAGGAAAAGTTGGACTTCTGGCCAGGGTTTTGGTAAAAATTGTGGCCTTGACCAACATAGGGTAACTACATCTGTTGGGGTATCATCGGATGACTCTCGTAATTGGATGGCATAGCTTGTGCGAGGATTTCTCCCTGCATTTTGTTCCAAGGACCTTAGAAGGGTATGCCCCCACCTAATCTAATAGGTATAGGTACGGAGCCCTGCCCGAGGTTCCATTGATCATGGAAGGGGTTTCCCTTGACCGATATCCCTTGCAAGGTAACTGATACCTGCCAAGGATTCCAAGGACCATGAGTGGAGAGAATTCTAGTCGTTTCTCCCTGTGAAGGAATAGTACACTGCACCAGGTTATATTGTCAAAAACCGGGGTTTCCCCTAGTCGAGACAGTAGTCGAAGAAAAAACATTGTTCCCAAATACGTCGAACAAAGAGAATGACATAGATCCCACCGATGTTGTATAAGATGAAGGTTCTAAACCGCCTCCACCAAACAACTTATAATTAGCATTTGGCCTGATTGGCTATTGAAAAGCACCACCGAGCGAAGGGGATGGAGGAGGTATATCACCCCCACCGTAAGGGATAACATTAAAAGGGACCGAAGTGCCCCCAGTTGACCCTTGAATAGGATAATTCTATCTCCATGCCCCTATATTGATGGTGTGTAAGGTAGATTAAGTAAGAACCGAGTTCGAATCAAAGTCAGGCATCCCATATGAGAAGGGAGTGCCTATCACACTCTTAGTAAATAGAGCAGTGGTCGAAACTGATAATGGTATCAAACCACTGCCCAAAGTTGAGGTAGTCGAGACCACTATGGTCATGACTGGAGAAGGTTGGAGAGGAGGTAAGATTCCCTCTTCAGTAGTAGTTGTAACCGAAGTATGAGGAATCTTGGACGAAGTAGAAACATTCACTTCCATTGTCACTTGTAGGACTAGTTGGCGCTTAGAAGGTGACACCTCAGGAAGGACAAATTGAATCAAGACTGGCACTGACAAGTCAGTGATCAGAGGGTTAGTTGGCCTGAGAGTCTCTTCCTCAAGGTCAGAAATGGCAGGTTCCTCTAGAGTCGAATAGTCTCCTCACAGAGCAGGCTCGAGCATATTTTCCTGTGGCCTGGTTGCTTTGAACGACCCTTCTTGGTAAAGTCTTCGCCATAACAATGGTAGAGGTGGCTTCAATGTAACCGGAGACAAGCCATGAAGCCTTCACGACTAGTAGATTTGTTGATATTCCACCTTGTGAAATGATCAACTGACACATTAAGGCTTAACTAGTGTTTCAACACCAAGCACACACTAAAAAAATTTCCTAAAGACAAATCAAGCGGTCGACTATCTAGTAGGAAGGACAATTACGCCAATCAACACTAGAGAAACTAACTTGTGTAAGTGAAACTCGAACACGGAAACACACTCCAGGTATACTATGTGAGGCATGATCTAATCTCTACCGCAAGTATTACAGTATACCCCCGCAGTCACAGATGTAAGTCCCTAGAATATGGGCAACTAGGTTTCCAGATCGCAGTCAGACACTAGGCGGGTACAATTGACAGTTGGACAGATCGTAATGAGCAGGATAACAAGTCTAAATCATATCAAGGGTATCGAAAGAAAATTTTCTAGAAGACAAAAAAGGATCTCGAACGGATTCAAGGTCCATGAAGCTCCATAGGAAAATGTAGTCGGTATTATTCTCGAGACAAACCCTCAATATACGTTCCCCACTACGTTCAGTCTGGCTTTGGAGGGGTTATCTCTGCTACCTTTGCTCACATGACCTCTTTTCCATCCACTATGTTATAGGGGGGTCCCAAACAAATTTTACGACACTGGACTTATGCATTCCCTAACTTGGACTCTAATGTTTGATTTAACGGCCTTGAAGAGTTTCCTCTCCAAACCTAATTCAAGGCCCTAACACCCTAAACTAGTTTGTGAACCCTACAAATAGAAAAGTATAGTGTATTTTAGATTAAGCGTTATTTTTAAAGGATTGATTTACTCACAAGGTACGGTAGTGAAACTAATGGTGTGATAAAGAGACGAAAAGGAGGAGAAAAATAAAGCACTTGAAAGAAAAATTACTTCGAATTTAAAAGCAAAGCATGTAACTAACTCTTTGTAAACTCAACTTTTCTTAACTAACATTGCAAGATCTTGTAAAGAAAACCTAAAAATTGGTTTCGCTTGACTACAAGCTACTTATCTTTCAAGAAATAAATAAGAACTTGACAAGAAAGACTATTTTTCCTCTTTGCATATAACAACTCTAACTACTTTACCAAACTGAAAATGCAAGAAAATGATTTTTTTGTTTTTTTAACCGCTTTAAAGAGAAAAAATAAAGTAAACTTTTTATTTTTCAAATAAAGTAAAAAGGATAAAAAGAAAACTGAAACAAGACTGGAATAGACCTTTAGCCTACTGCGGATCGCAGGGATTCAATCAAGAAAACAAAAAGGAAGATCTTAAGACTCAACAACTTGCTTAAAAACCTTTTAAGGGAAAAAACAAGAAGACTAAGGAAGCAAGTAAAATGAAACCTATACCCAGCCTATGGCCACAAATAGAGTCTTTGGACTGATCCAAGAAATCCCTAAGAAGTGTGAACTTCAATTAGGAAAGAGGCTAACTCTTTCTTTTTCAAAATAAAATCATGAAACAAAGACGTAGATTGTTGCATCCATAACCTGTGTATGTACACGAGTTGTTTACTGTACAGATCGTGTATGTATGCGGGGTGACCCAAGACAAGGCGCATACACCTCTGTGTCTTTTCAAAAAGAAAAAAAACAGGAGGACTTACAGGGAAGGGACAACTAGTATGCACCCTGGAGCTGACCAAAACCCCTTGACAGACTCAGAAAACTTGAAAGAAAATTGAAATGAAAACAAACCAATCAAACAACCCAAAATCCCCTAAAACCCTAGAGATATCCCTAGTATAGTTGTCAGTTCTTCTAGCAGGAAAAACCCCCCTTTAACTACACCAGGGTTTAAGATGTAGACAGAGAAAATGGCCATCTAAAATTTAATCTATTGTAATCTATCCCAAACATACCAACACTAATGCAAAGAAATAAATAAGAGAATATATCGTGTAACTATACCTTTGATCCCACGTCTGGTGATCATGTCCTCAAGACTGATAGTTCCAATGACTACACATATCCTCCCAAGGTTAACCTACATCCACATATAGGAAAACAAGGACTACAAGTATGCTATTATATTCATGAGTTAGGGTTAGATATTAAATTCTAAGTATAAATCAATGAAAATACACAAAACATGACCATTTGGGACAAGAAAATGTGATTCTTTTATTCATCATACAAAGTTTACAACTTACAATCTATGTCTGCCACCGTTCTGCGAACCTAGTTCGTGTTGATATTATGGTAGTTGCGGGAGGTATTTACCTCCATGTGTAAACCTAATGAGAATAGAATATTCCAGGAAGCAAGAAGAAACCCTAATGAGTTGGCTAATAACCCTAGAAGACAAGTCAGCTCAAGAGGATAATTTGTATTAGGTTATTAGCCTCCAAGAGAAGAAGTCCGCTAGAAGAAATATTATATACTAAGTAAATAGGCACCCAGAATGAGAAGTCGGCCTAGGAAGTTAGCCAGAATTAGTATAAATACATGAGACTAGTCTTCATTCTAGCAGGCATTCTCAGAACTGTAGAGCTCACTTGTGCGCAATGCAGTTAGCTAGTTTGTGCGTAAGTTTGGAAGAGAGTTGTCGTTGTAGCGGATGCAGCTAGAAGATTACCTTTTGGCTTGGCCTATCTCTTGGTTATGGTTTGGACTATCTTATGATCTCTTGTTTGGTGCTCTATCCTTGGAGAAAGGTGTGCTACCCTTTGTTTGGCTATCTAGCCTAGGGTTTTCTTCTAGAATGATTCTCTGTCTAGGTTAAGGTGCTCGGAAGGTGGCTTCGGCCTATGGTTGGGTGACAATAGCAATGTTTTATATGGTAAAACGAGCACATCCATCATATTCTAATAGGTTATGGGCCCACACCTCCTTCATTCAGTCTAACCACTGGAAGGGAGCATATCCATAAGGATATTAAGCTTGTTGAAGAATTTTCGCTAGGGTTTCTAGTAGGAGCAGTCACCAAAGCACTGCAGCTAGGGTTACTAGCAGGTGCAGTTGCAAAAACCCTAACCCTCTCGTTGAGGCACCTTAAGTGAAGGGATTGACCTAATTTCTAGATAGACCAGTGCGCCCTAGCCTAGCGCATCTCCTGGTACTCTCAGCAAGCTAAGATGTCAAGTTTGATTTTTTGGTCAAATATAGGGTTGACCAAGTCAAAGAAGCCATGACTTACTATATGAAGTTAGAAAACAAGTTAGATGGAGCTTCTAACTTTAGAGTGTGGAAGACAAGGATTGACCTCATCCTTTCCAAGAATAAAGTGTTGTATATCGTGAAAGGAAAGATCGTGGAACCAGAGTTTGAAGAAGGAAAAGAGAAGGAACCACAAAACGTTGAAGTTATGGAGAAGTTCAAAGATGGTGATATCAATTCCATGAGTATCATAGTGGAATCTATAAAAGACCACTTGATACCCTACATCTCCCATCTTGACTCATCGAAGAAGATGTACGATGCCTTAACAAACCTCTTCTCAGTCAGAAATATTCGACAAGTAATGAGTCTGAAGAATGAACTCTGAGACATGAATATGAATGATGATGACAACATAACATCATAATTTGTGAAAATCTCTAAGTTAAGAGATCAACTACAAGATATTGAAGAGATCATTTCAGAGAAGGAATTGGTAAACATAGTACTCAATGGTCTTCCCAAGACGTGGGATGCATTTTCCGCAAGTATGAACACAAGGAAGGAGTATCCTACATTTGAAGAACTCTGGACTTGTTGTGCTCAAGAAGAATCAAGGATCAGTGCAAAAGAGAAACCCTAAAATAAGTACAATGAATAAGCCTTCACAGAAAGGTTCAAGGATTTTAGGAACAAAAAGAATTTTGGCTCCAGGAAGAAAACAAATCAAGAGAAAGATATGTCAAGGATACAATGCTTCAATTGTCAAAAGTATGGTCACTACAAGAATCATTGTCCTGAGTTAAAGAAAATGAAGGAAACACACGAAGCTTCATTTTTCGAAGAAAGGGATCCCTCAAAGAAAACCAAGCATGACAAAACAAACTTATTCTTCTAAGACAAGGTAACAATACTCTTCATAGTTCTTGTACATACCATGTTTTTGGTACATATCTTGCATATCTATTTTTTAGAAGATAATATGTTCAAAGAGAAACTATGCTTATAGAAGAACAAAAATATAAGGACTGTTATCACTATGACTATTAGACAATTTGCAAGATAAGCTGAAATCAGAAAGAAACCTATAAAAAGTAAAGACAAAAATAAGTCAGCAATCAAGAGGAAATTGGAAAAAGATTTGCAACACTTTGCAGAAGGAAATATGGATGCAGACGAAAGCGTGGAATCACCTATATGGATGGAGCCAATTATATATTACCAAAATAAGAGCATGCATTCATACATGAATAAAGGATTAGGAGGGAGCTAATCCTATGATCCATTAAAGGTGATAAAGTATATATCCATGGTAGCAGCCATGTAAAGAAGTATGTGTTCAGTTTGACCTTAGAAGAAGTCTTCTTCGAAAAGAAGCCTTAAAGCATCCTTGGTTATCCATCCACATCCATGATCCTACTATGAAAGAAAGAAGTTGGAATCTTCATAGCATGGAATCTATATAAAACTCCATGGACCCAAAATCTAAAGAGAAACATGAGGAATAACATGAAGCTTTCAAGAAAGAAAGAAAAGCCAGAACAACCAGTCATTGTATCGAGAATCACAAGATTACCAGCCTAATATGAACTCACTAAAAGAAATAAAGTAGAGGTACTGAAAGTTGTGATGAAGAACAATGTATGAAAGACTTATGAATGTAAGCAGTGTGAGATCTAGAACTAGAGTTTATCCCAAATGGAGGGAGAAGATTATGATGATTACTTGTTCTAGTAAACCAGATATATCTCTACATGAGCCATTATATTGTCCACAATATCCATAGGTTGGAATTGACATCATATGAATGCAAAGACTGTTCTACAAAATAATTGAACAAAGAGCGTATGTAGAGAAACCTCAATTCTTTGAGGTATACCAGAAAGAGACCCTTGTATGCAGATGGAAGAAGACAACTTGGTGGAGAACCTCCAATGCACAACAAAAGTGTGGTGAAGACTTTCTATAACAGAGATATTGTATCAGAATGATTAGTTAGAAGATCAAGATGATGGATTTCCAATCCATGACAAAGATCTCAGGATGACAGAAGAAGTGCCACATGGATATGTTTCAGTTTGAGCCTTGCCACAATGTTATGAGATAATGGGGAACAAAATATGAATCTAATAATGACACACTATATTGATCAGAGCTATATGAAGCCTTCAAAGAAAACCAATGTTCCAGAAAGACCAAAGTACTTTGAGATCAAGAATTATATTTTTCCATGATGAAGTTCATAAAAGAGAAGTGGTTATCCAATATATATATATATATATATATATATATATATATATATATATATATATCCATA
>ML782138.1:203726-223678 GCA_009831015.1 Picea engelmannii | reverse complement strand
TGCGTACTCAAGTTGGAGCTCGTGGAGACGACTTCTCTATTGAAAAAGGAAGAGATGACTTCCAGGTTGGGAGGGAGCACTAATGTGTTATTGATTTATGGACAGTCATTTATCAATTCGAAAAATGGTCCAGGATGAGCAGTTCATTTCTAGTTCGGAAAGTGATTTGAGATTTCTGACGGACAGACATTTTCCAGTTCGAAAAATGGTCCAGATCTAACGGTCATTTTGTTAATGAAAATGGTTCGATGGATCGCTGATGTACCATAGACATAGATTTCCCATTATGGTTAACATGGGGAATGGTCTAGGACAATATCTCTTCTTGATGGTTAATCAAGTAGATTGGTCCGCCTCACTGGCCAATCATTCTTTAGAAGCTCACAATTGTGAGCAGTTTCGAAGAATGGCTTGTTTTGGAGGTTGGTGCAGGACAGTAATTTCCTTAGGAAATGGTCTGGACAATAATTCCCTAGGGAATATTCATTCTCTCTAGGTTTTACTTTGTTTAGTGGTGGAGGAGCAGACCAGATAGGTGAATGGTCCAAGTTCAACAATCAGGACATGCATTCCTTAGGGCAGACTCATTCTCTCCAGGTTACACTTTGTTTAGTGTCAGGGGAATGGCCTAGTGTGGGGAATGGTCTAGGCTTAGAAATCAGGATAGGTATTCTTCCTTGCTTGAGAAGAATAGTCCAGATAGCTCATCATTGATGTTTGATCTTCTAAGGGAAGATGCTCTTCCAGATCTCACAGATGTGAGTGGAAGAATGACCCAGATGATCCAGTTTATATCATAACATTGTTTCTGTGAAGATTGATATCAGATGATTGTTATGAAGACTGTACGTCTCTAGACAGTAGATGTATACTACTGTGGTGGATGTTTTCCATTGTTTTTTACTATACGTCATTGATCAAGTACCTGTGTACTACTTGGTTTGGTAGTGTACCATTGGATTGTAGTTATATACTACTATGGATAGAGACAGTTGTGTTCTATTGAATGATATTGTTCTGATTGCCTTGAAGACTATCAACAATGTTGGAAATTATTATCAGCTAGATGGATGATCAATGGATAGATATTTCCCTGATGAAAAATGGTTCAGGACACTTATTCTTCTAGGACATATGTTCAGATTAGAAGAATGGATCTTATGTCACTCTGTGGAGTGAGTGACTTATCCATCATCATGTCTAATTACTCAGATGGAGTATGGTTTCGAGAGATGATGCAGCTGATGACATTGATGGTGATGATGGTTCTCATGATCTAGTCATGAGATAGTCTATACAACTATGTTGATGCTACCAGGTGAATGGTATGTTTGTGGGAGTGTTGATATTATGGTAGTTGTGGGAGGTATTTACATCCACATGTAAACCTAACGAGAATAGAATATTTTGGGAAGAAAGAAGAAACCCTAATGAGTTGGATAATAACCCTAGAAGATAAGTCCACTCAAGAGGATAATTTGTATTAGGTTATTAGCCTCCAAGAGAAGAAGTCGGCCAAAAGAAATATTATATACTAAGTAAATAGGCACCTAGAATGAGAAGTCGGCCCAGGAATTTAGCCAGAACTAGTATAAATATAGGAGGCCAGTCTTCATTCTGGCCGGAATTCTCAGAACTGTAGAGCTCACTTGTGTGCACTAAAGTTAGCCAGTTTGTGTGCAAGTTTGGAGAAGAGTTGTTGTTGCAACCACTGCAGCTAGCATATTAAGTTTTGGCTTGGACTATCTCTTAGTTATGGTTTGGACTATCTGATCAACTCTTGTTTGGTGTGTTATCCTTGGAGAAAGGTACACTACCCTTTGTTTGGCTATCTAACCTAGGGTTTTCTTTTGGAATGATTCTCTGTGAAGGTTAAGGTGCTCAGAGGGTGGCTCCAGCCTATGATTGGGTGACAATAGTGATATTGTCTATGGTAAAATGATCACATCCATCATATTCTAACAGTCTAGGATCCTCTTTACCATGCTCCAAGTGCACCTTAAATGGAATTATTCTCTCAAACTTCTTATCACCTCAATGCAAGGGAATGGGTTGAATGGAGGAAGAAGAGGTTGATGAGGGAATGTTAAGGAAATATCTCACAAAAGGAAGAAATATCCTGGGCAAGGAGGGGAAGTGAAATTGGGTAGAATTTCACTATTCTTATGCTTGGATGTGAAATGAGATCCCAACACCTCCTTTCATATGAAAAAAGTATGTTTATTAGGTTGGGTGATGGGATATAGCAGGTGGATTATTTGGGAAAATTCCAATAGCTCGTGAATTTCAACAAATTCCTTGCAACTTTTTAAATTTTTGCAACTTTTGCAAGCATATGCAGGTTGTAATGGTGCAACAAGCATATGTATGTGAGATGTAGTGATGTAGAAAGTGTATCTACATAGGCTGTAATGTTGTAGGGCACGTACATCTTTTAAAATATGGTTTTTTAAGAAGAGATTCTCAACGGTGCTTTGGAAAAATATGCAAGTAAGAGGGCCAAGGCCATGTATGCATGAGTAGGGAATTTTAGGGCTATAACAACTCTACAAGGTAATTGGTTTTTTTTATTTAAACCATATAAAATATGTATGTACAAAAGAGAGGATTAATGATCATGGTAAATAAGATACCAATGAGGGGAGAACACTAAATAAAGAGGGTGGCATAGGGTATGTGTGTGTGTGGTAGATGATGTAGAACTATAGTGTAAATTAAAGGTTAGATAGATACTGTAACAATATTGAAGGGGTAGTAGAAAGTCGATGATGATTGAAAGTATATAGATTATTAGAATAAGTAGTATGTACATGGGTGGGGTATCACATATGCATTTTATAATGAAAAATCTATGGTGGGAAATCCCTATCAAAGTTGTCTCGGTAGAATGCCTAGATATGAATAAAGTGATGCACTTAGGGTCATGCGGGTCATGCAATATGATTTGAGTTCTCATCCATGGAAATTCAGTCTGATGAGAATTATTCAAGGCCTCAAGCTCTTGATTCCATCCCTTTGCCAATGTCAAGGCCCCAAGATTAGTCCATAGTGGGAACCTCCTTCTAATGATGATCACATTCCCAGTGAGATTCCAAATCTACCCTGCATAGGTCATGTGTGGCGACTTGAGAATATTCCATGGCCACCAACCCCAAGAAGCATCACTCAAGACCCAAGGCCCTTGGTTCCATCTCCCAATTTTGAAGGCCTCACTACTTGTTTGTGTTGTCAATACTTCCTACTACTAATCATGTAATTTTAGTGGAAGGAAAAGGTCCCTTATAATGGTTATGTGTGATGGTTTGAGGTTTTTTTCATGGACGTCGTGCATATGGAACCTTATTCATACATAAGGCCCTTGATTTCATCCCTCGACCATCATCATTTCCATAGGGTCTCCACTTAGTGGGCATGTGACATAGCACGTGCCTTCATGGGATATTAAAGAATACCTCTAGTTTCACTAGATATTGATAAATACCTTCCAAAATCCTTTTGTTTAAACCCCCTCCCAATACATCTTTCCAATAATAAAAAAAACCATTTTTTTACTATATATCCCCCTTTTTTACCAAATACCCCTTTTTGTACCCCCCAATACCTATAAACCCATGATACCCAACATCAAATCCCCATACCTAAAATATATTGACCCTATTTTTCACAATTTTAAAACCCCCTTTATGAATGAATGTGATAATATATTGATCAACAAGGTGAAGCAGCAAGCCCCCTTGGTCATGAACCTTATATGTGTTTGTGGTACAAAACACCTCCAAACAACACTCATATTATGAATGGGAGGCCAAAGATACCCTACAAAGGCCACATGTGGTATTTTGGAGGCCTTGTTTATGGCCCTTTAGCTCAAGTATCATTTATAAGGACCTTAGGCCCTGAATTTCATCATCTAACTAATGTCAAGGCTTGAAAATGGGTTTGTTGTGGGAAATTCCTATCAAAGATATATCAGTATATGCCTATATAAATTAGGTGTTGTACCTAAGGTCATGTGTGGTGGTTTGAGGTCTCATCCAGAGCCCTTGATCTTGAAGATAATTATTCATCTTACACCCTTGATTTCATTCCCCACCAAAGTGAAGGCCCCAAGATCGGTTCATGGTGGGAAATTTGTGATAAATATGTTCACATTCCTAGTTAGAGTCTAAAGCTCTCCTACATAGTTCATGTCTGGTTTTCTAAGACCTCTTCCATGACCATTGAGGCAAAGAATCATCATCATTTAGGGTCCTAGGCCTTTGATTTCATCCCATGGAATTATGAAGGCACTCATACATATCTATGGTGTACAATACCTCCTAATGGTACTCAAATGTTTTGAATTGGAGGCCGAATACCCCTTACATATTTTATTTGTGGTAGTTTGAGGCCTCATTCATGGTTGTTGAGTTGGAGAATCCTTCTTTAGGTACTAAGTCACTTGTTTTCATTCCCTATATATTCTCAATGCCAAGATATTGGTCAATGGTGCACAATATCTCCTTACAATGATTATATTCCTCGTGGAAGACCAAAGATCCCCTATAGTGGTTATGTGTGTTTGCTTGAGGCCTTGCTCATGGAAATTGATCCCTAGAAGCTTCATCCAAGGCCTTTATGGCCATTGATTTCATCCCTTGACCATTGTTGTGGCATTAATATATGTTTGTGGTAAACAATACCTCCTAATGAGACTCATATTCCCACATAGAGATGAAAGATATCCTACATCTAGGTGTTTGTGGTGCATAGTACCTCTTAACCACACTCATAGTTTTAGTAAGAGACCAAAGATCCATTACATAGATTATGAGTGGTTTTTGGGAATTCTTCCATGACCATCGAGCCTAGGAAGAATTGTTTCATACCCAAGGTCCTTGATTTCATCTCGCATTAGTATGAAGGCCTTGATACATGTCCATGGTTTGTGATTCCTCCTACTAGTGGTCATATACTTTCCATCAGAACCCAAAGATCACATAATAGTGTAATTTGTGGTGGTTTAAGGCCTCATTCATGGATGTCGATCCTGTAAAGCATCATGTAAAAATTAAGCCCCTTGATTTCACCCCTAACCATTGTCATGTAATTGTTATATGATTGTGGTGCATTTGTACCTCTTAACAATGTTCATACTCTTAGTGGAGGACCAAATACCCCTTGCAGAGATCATGTATGGTTGTTTGATGCCTCATCTATGACCCTTGATCCAAAGGGATATTATTCAGGGGCTTAGGCCCTTGATTTTATCCCTCAACCAATGTTATAGCATTGAAACATGTCAATGGTGTAGAATATATTCCATTAATGGAAATCAAATTCCCATGTATAGATGAAAGGTCCCCTACAAGTTCATGAGTATTGGGTGGAAGCCTCACTCATGTGCATCAAGAATGAGAGGACTCATTAAGGTCCTAATTCATACATTAGCATTAATGAATTTCATGGTCCAAACATCAATACTCATGTATTCCTTTTTAAGTTTATTAATGACAATCACAATGGCTTCGTTTAAGACAGTATAGATTTTAGTGCTTTTTAGAAGGAAGCATGTTTGGTCATGAGTAATACTTTTATGTGTTAATTATGAATAGGCCTGGTTTCCATAGTCACACAACAAAGTCAACAATTAACTTTGTTGTGTGCCTACTCCATTCTATGTTTGAGACATGGGCCTCTAACAAGAACCCAACAAAGGAAACCAATGTTAGTGATTGACTTTCATAGGTACCCATCAAAGTCAAGGATTTACTTATGTGCCTATCTGATTTTCCATCAACGAGAACTTAAGAAACCCAACAAAAGACAAATATGGACTTTGTTGCATAATTGTCAAATACATAAAATTAACATTAAACTTTACTGCATTCCTATCAAATACCCTAAATGCACAATCAAGATAAGGATAACCAAATATGCATACCCCAATATTAACTTCATTTTATCTAATGCACTTTTAGTTTTAAAAATAACACACATATCTAGCTTAACTTAAAACCGGCATGGGAAAAAATTATATTTTAATAAATAATCTTATGCATTATAAACTTATGTGATAGAGTTGATGCAAAATCATGACTACTTTTATTGGCAAGTTAGTTTCTACATAAAATTGAAAAAAAATAGAAATGTTGATCTAGAGAGACAATTAATAATAATAATAATAATAATAATAATATAATTTTAAGGTTGCATCCAAGCCAGACATCAAATTGGTGTATGATATCCTCTTGTTTGTGAGACAAGAAACCACTCCACACAATGATTTGATTGCCCCTCTTTCACAATAATTTTTAAAATCATATAAAAATTAAAATATAAAAAATCAAATAAACCTTCATAAGATATAATTTTCTTTATGATGTAGATATTTAAAAATGGGGTACATGATTGTACACGTGCAATAATGCATAGTATTTATTTATAAAATTTTGTAGAGACCAGTTGATATTAGTATGAAACTATTTTTGAAAAAAATTCATGATGTTTTTATATTTTTTATAAAATATTAAAGTCAATGTGCCATGAAATTATGATGTTGTGTGCGTGCCATGTTTGAGGGGAATAATAAAATGGATTTTTTTGTTCTTTTATTTTGTATAGATTTCCTTCTACAACATATAAATTTTTTAGATGGTTAAGTCTATCAAAAGTTGAAAGTTGTAGTAGAAATATAGAATGTTGTATTTTAGAAATATGATATGTATTATTAAGGAAATAAAAAAAAAATTGAAAATAAAATATTTTAAAAAAAAAACATATATTTAAAATTTGTGAAATTTATTCTACAAACCTTTTTCATAAAAAGATAATTATTTTTCACTTATCAAACTATATCACTGAAATTAGACATCTATAAGAAAACCAATAACCTTGTCAATTTTATCCTTATTCATTAAGATCATTAATCTAAACCTAATTCTAAACAAGCCACATTCACTTCGAGGCTGGTCATATATTCGCGTCTGGCATTCATCTCACCTAAAGATTGAAATTTACATTGTGTGTGTTATATAATGCATATGCATTATAAAAACCCCAACTTATGATGTAAGGAGTTTATCAAAAGCTTATTAATGGGTGGAAGCAATGTAATGGCATATAATATGTGGTATCAAAGTGAGTATTGATACATCTAGAAGTGTTGAGGTGATAACATGTGTAAGTAAGTAACATGTATAATATAGGCCCCAAATAATAGAACATACACAAGAACAATTAAGACCCTAAATCTGATAACATGTGTAAGTAACATGCATAATATAGGCCCCAAATAATATAGGCCCCAAAGGCCCCAAAGGCCCCAAATAATAGAACATACACAAGAAAAATTAAGACCCTAAACCTAATTGTAGGAGACACGCATACTTAGTATAGATATCTGCAACCAATGGCATGAAGGATTCACCCATAAAATTGAAATTTTGTAATATCAATTTGAAAACTACTTGTAGTCCAACATAGACTAACCAATAACACTAGAAAACCACTCCAGTATAAAATCCAATTGTTATCACCCTATAAGTTATAGGATCAACTGGTGACTAGGATATTATCTGTCTCTAGTATTTTTTGTTGAACAAATGATTTTTCATTCTGCAAATAATTTGAAAAAGAAAGAAAAGAAAGAGAAAAAAGAAAAAAGAAAAAAGAAAAAGAAAAAAAAAGAAAAAAAAAGAGAGGGCATAACAGAATTGAAATAAAAGCCCCATGCAATAATAGTAACTTGGTCCATACCTTTCAAGCATGGCCAAGTTCTTTTTAAATTGATGTTGATAGGGTAGTGAATGAGTTTGGTTAAACAGTTTAATCTTAGCCAAAGTGTCTAGGTTAGATGAGTGAATAAATCTGGCCAAACTGTCTAATCTTGGTCAGATAGCCCCAGGGTAGAGTAAATTTTTAACCCAACAGTCTAATATGGGTTAATTGTCATAGGAAGCTAGGGTAGAATATAGGCTAGTTGCTTTATTGTTTCATTTTAATAAAACCAGCTTGACGTAAATGTTGCACCATGTTTCATATGCTTAGAAGATCATTTGGTCAAGCCCCATGGTGGTGTTTACTTGAAACGTTTGGAAAAAACCCATGAAAAAACATTTATCCAAAGTTTCCTAGGCGCATGTTTTGTCCGCGCCATCACTTATGCTCCTTTCATGTATCAATGGTCCAGATGATCGTGCCCAGATCTACGGTGGACAGATCATTTCGGACCCCCCCCCGACTGTTCTACCTTTAACGGAGGGGGGTCTGGAATCGTTGATAAGACCCGGGCGCATCTGGATGGCCCAGGATCGAGCACGCAAATCTATGATCAACGTTGGATTCTGGACCCCCCCATCTGTTATGCCTTTAATGGAGGGGGGGGTCTAGAATGTGTCATAAACAACGTGCATAGATCTGCGGTCAGTGGCAGGTGCGTAGATCAATGAACCAAGATGTATTTCGGACCCCCCCGACTGATCTACTTTTAACTGAGGGGGGTGGGGGTCCGGAATGGTATTATTCCTCTGGCGGGTCCCTTGTTATATGTGGCAGTGATCTAATGGCCCCGAGTCCCATCATCTCCTACTGTCTGACAGACCTACGTCACATATGGACGTCGCCTTCCACTTTTCCCAAAATGGTCATGTCCCATAACTGCAGTCAGTTCTTCCCCCCATTCGCTTGTGGCAAGCCCCTTACTATGACTTTTACCTCCAATCGATAGCCGCCATGTCACCCGTCTATATCCCTTAGTCACCGTCACCCACCATCTCACCCTCAAAATGATTCGTTGGCCATTTATTACTGGATATTCTACCCGTTATCCAGCTGACCTGTCTCCCTCGCCCAACTGACCCCCATTTACTTAAAACTATTGTTATTCTCCTTACCTTCGCTATTCACCCATCACACCAGAGAAATTCAC
This sequence comes from Picea engelmannii, assembly GCA_009831015.1. NCBI lineage: Eukaryota > Viridiplantae > Streptophyta > Pinopsida > Pinales > Pinaceae > Picea > Picea engelmannii. The sequence continues at coordinate 214,770 of ML782138.1, read as the reverse complement.
CATTTACTCCTCCATTACAGTCAATTTCCCTCATCCACAGTCAGTCGCCCCCACTAATGTTGTGTTTAATTGCAGGTACTGTTGCAAAAATGGCGCCAAAGTCCAAACAAGCAGAAGGAGAGGAGAATCACTTTCTCCCGCCTCCTGTCGACCTAGACAGGATCCCACTAGTCGATAAAGACTGATGAATCACAGATACAAAATGTGATTTTTATTTCTTATACCTTCAGTCGTGGCTCAGGGAATTTTTCCTGGACCAAAGCGATGAAATTGGACTCTAGGAGTCCAATTTTCCCCTCTACCTCTTCCCTCAGATCCACCTTTTCCTGAGTTCTCTCTCAAGTGTCAAGCCCACTATATTGCCGAAAAAAGAGACGTCATCTCCTCGTCTGGAGAGATCTTGTTGCTCATCATGCCCGAGTCCATAGACCAGATGATGCAAATCCCCCGAGCCGACTCTGCGTCTCCCTTCAACCTAGAAATCCTTACAGAGTTATACCAGAAAATGACATTCCCCCAAAGAGCTCAAATATTTGAGCTTTTCCTTCCCCCATTCGCTCAATTCCCCTCCACAAATCCTCCTTACCCTTCCTCCATGTTCTCGACTAAAGGGAACCAGATCATCTCATCCCTTAGTGCTTTGTTAGGATAATATTCTGATCAGTGGGTAGATGAACCCATTCTGGGTTTTCTATCCATTTTCTCTACCGATGAAAAGCCCACCACCCAGTTTGACTTCATCTCATTCTTGGCAGACAATATTCAAGAACATTTTGTGAATTTCGGCATGGAAGTCATGTTCAGATACTCATCAATACTAGCATACTTGTTTGTGTTCTTCCATGCGGATAAATTTGGCTTTTCCATGCAGAAGATGGATGGAGATGGTAGACCTCAAGTAGTCATAGCATGGACCTCCTTGCTCAAGCACAACTCCACATAGTACAGCTTCAAGGAGTTCATCGATCAGTTCTACCACCCTATGGTCAGTATGCTAGGCGGCAGGCCCAAGCCTCGGATAAACGATGAAGTTCAAAGGATCCTGCATCTCTCGGACAACACAAAGACCGAGGATTCATACTTATATCAATATTACACCGAGATCAAAGTATACGGGTGCGAGTTGGCACCGTATAAGCTGCCTAAGTACCTGCCCATCAGAATTTTCGTGTTGGAATATATAAGGTAGATTCTAAATTCCGACGATATCCATTTTGTGTTGCTGAAGAAAAAGCAGCAGCTTACAATCAAGGGGAAGATTGGCTCCTTCATCTGCAACAACTGTGGCGCTGGGGAGGAATCAGGCAGGATGCTGCAGGAAATGAAGTTCTTCATGAGTTTCGCATAGCATTATGATCGATGTGGGATCATCTCAGAGATGAGGGTGAAGAACAAGAACATCCCATATGTTCATGAAGCTAGGCCTGAAGTGGAAAAATTTGCAAATCAATTAGCTTGGGATCCCAACACATTGGTCGAAGTACAACAACAGGATCCCCCGGAAACTATGTCGCAAATGACCATGCCACAGGTACCAAAAGAGAAAAGGCCGAGGTAAGACTTATCTCCACCTGTCACTGAGGTATCTTCTGAAGAATTCTAGCTACATACCAAGAGGCCTAAGACTGTTGCAGTTCCTGGCCCGACCGGGGAAAAAGAAGCCTCGTCTACCACAGTGACCAAAGTTGGTGTTCCACCCTTCGGTTCGAGCCTCCATAAGGGCATAACCTCAACATTGCCGAAAAAATCTACAGATTCTCCATTGACAACCCAGTTGGGCAAGGTGGGATCGAAGCTAAGTATCTTCGAGAAGTATGAGCTGAGCAAGAAAAGGAACCAGACCCTGACCAGCAGTACTTGCACCCAATTCTGGAAGTAGACATCGACTGCACAACACAGGTTGCTATCGACATTCGACACTGAGAAGGGAAGAATGCACATGGCATTCCTCTAGGAACAGGTACCAGATCCAAAGGTGATCATTGACTACAAGAGGGCCACCTTCGAATTTCAGACGAAGGACGTGCATCCGACCGATCAGATGGATCTACACAAGCAAACGGGGGAAATGGTTTTCTATACATTGTTGCATGCTTCCACTTCTGCATCCAAACTACAGGTGTCCCTAAACAATGTTCAAACACAATTGAAGCTAGAGAAGATATTTTCCTTTGCCAAGGACAACATAATCAAGACTTTGGAGGAGCTGGTCCTCAAGATCGGTTACGATCCTTCAAACGTGAAAGCAGTTGAGGAAATGATAAAGAAGAAGAATTTTGGTATAGCCTCCTTGATGAAACAGTTGAAGCTCCCACCCACAAAGGATTCGCAGGCGAAGGAGATAGCAGAGAAAGACGAAATGCTCAAGCTACTCATGGAGCAGAATGCACAGCTTAAAGATATGGAAGCTGAGATGGAGAATCTTTTGAAAGAGAAAGAGCAACTGAAGCCAATGGAAGTCATTCCATTGAGTGCTATTCCAATTTTAGGAGTAAGCACAGCATCAGTGACAGAAGTCCCATCCGGGACTCCATTGACATCCCAGGAGAAGACAGCTGACCTGGCTAAGTCCATGGAAAAGATGAACATGCAGGAAACAGAGATCGAGAGGCTTAAAAAGGAGATTGAGAACCTTTATGAACTCAAATCTTCCTTCCAAACCAGCCTCTCCAAGGAAAAGCAGGTGACAGAGAAGCTCAAGCAGGAGCTACAGTAGCTCCGGAAGCAAACAGTGGCAGGAAAGACTTTAGCTGAGGTTAAAGAGAGTGTATGGAAAGAAATCACTAAGTCCATGAATGAGATTTGTCCCATGATCTAGATCATGTTTGAGCAGAATGAATTGGTCCAGAGGAGCAAACAGGCCATCGAGAAGATCAGAGTAGAATTGGGAGAGATGACAACACAGGTGAACGAGATCATCAAGTTCCTCAATTCTAAGACCAAGGAAGAACTGGAAGAGCTGAAAATCGAAGACAAAACAGAGACAATCCTTGAGGTCAAAAGAGTTTTGACCAAGAGAGGATTAATTCTTCAGCTGGAAGAGAAGGTCCAAGCTATGGACCTAGGGGTATAGAGATTCTTTAGTAAGATTGAAGCTCTCCAGAAGAAATGTCTTCCTGGTCTGAAAGTAATCAATGATAAATTGATGACACTCCCAGACTACAAGAAGAGATTGGTCGATGTGGCTAAGGACAGTTCAAAGTTTGCAGGCATTCAAAGGAGCATCACCGGCAAGGCATTCCTAGATGCCCTCCAGTGGGACATCAGTATCCAACACGAGATTCGATACATTTTCCTCACCAAGCCTACATTCGTCAAGTGCACAGAAATGGACGAAGTGTATCGAAGGCTGCTCAAAGTCAACGTGCCCAGTCATCTTAGATGGGAGGAACTCTGTGATCTGATCGATTAGTAGATGAGCTATCCCAGTCTAGTCATTTGTTCAGTCAGATGAAGGCGTGCAGAGGCTTCATCAATGGCCCACCCAGAAATCAGCGTGCAGTTACACCACATCATCAAGCAGTTCCTAGATTTAGGAAATTTGTTAAGTTAGTTAGCCTAAAAATAGATTTAGCACATCCTGATCATTAATGATAGGATCGTTTGTAATTTGAGTTATAAATACTTCACCTTTTGAAGTATTGAGGGTTGTTGATCTTCACACTCTGACGCTATCATATTTTAATATTTTTGAAGAGATCTTCCATTAATGAAAAGGAGGCACTTTTATAGGATTCTTGCGTGTATTTACTGGTGATGTTTTTCTCTCTAAGTTGAATGTTTTTCTCGCTTTGTTATCATATTGTTTTCTGAGTCTAATCTTTAGAAGTAGCAAAAGTTTTAGGATTTATCTCGTATACCCTGTTTCTGACTCGAAAGATTTTAGTGTTTTATCTTCTGGTGTTTTCAATAAAGAAATTCTTAACTGCTTCTTTGTTGAAATTATCTTTTTCATCTTTTTTTCTATTCATCATTTAAGTTACTAAAGAATCTAGTGATTATATCATCTCGCCCTGTGAAAGTTATTCCTTTGCATTTCTGGTTCGTATTTCACATTTTATTTAAAACACAAACCCCATAGCCCAATGGATGTGTAGACTGTCTCAACCAACTCGACAAACATTATATCAACAAAAACCGACCTGTTTATTTACCTAGACTAATATTTAAAATTTGAAACATAGCTAAATCATATAGAGAGATCCCTCTCTAAAGTTGGAAGGGCTAGATCCTAGCTTCAAAAGAGGTTGGATAAAGTTACCTTAGTAGATTTCTTATGTTGTCAACCTCTAGGAAATTTACCGAGTGCTAACATAGTGGCGACTCCACTGGGGAAAACATATAAAATTTATGATTTCACGTTTTCTTTCCCCTTAAAAGAAAGTTTGTTCCTGAAAGATTGCAAATTTGAGAAGAAAGTAATGTTTAGAGGTTGATTAGATTTTTACATATTATTTTCGGACTCATAAACTAAAAAGAATATATATAAAAATCAAAAATAAATATGGCTCCCAAGAAAGTCTATACTCGATCTCATCCAGACCCAGAACCTAGGATAGTGACAGATAACCCGGAACAATTGCTCAGGAAAATGACCGTAGCTGAAGTCTCAGTGAGTCATATTCCTTTGCATAAGTCCCTTTCCTTTTCAGGGGAAACCGTTACCTTCCAAAACCCTGACTTTGACACCCTTTCCCAACAAATCCTAGTTAGAACATAGTCCGACAGTTTCGTGACCAGAATCATTTTCGACCCAACCGTTTTGCAACCCTGAACCCCTGAAGTTCTGTCTCCCACTACTAAACTACAAACCACTCCCTCAGTACTATCTAGTCCTTCCTCATCCTCGTCTTCAGCCACTTCCTCGCTGATCATCCAGCCTGTTATCCCACCTCCTCCACCCATCATGGCAGCTAGGTATGCTCCCTTGGTGTTGGCTGCCCCTCTTCATGCCATGCCCCAAGAATATCAAACTAGACTTCCGTAGTTCGATGCAATAGGACCTTTGAGTGCACAATAGCACATTGATAAAATGAATGATTATTATGATCTGCATGAAGTAGATGAGGCTGATGTTCAAATGAGATTGTTTGCCCAAAGTTTGACAGGTGACGCTAAAAAATGGTACAAAGGTTTGTGTGTCACCTCAGTCCTTGACCTTACCACATTCCAAAGGATTTTTCTAGATAGATGGGAGGTAAAGAAAAACCCTCTCCAAATATTGTCAGAATACGAAAATATTATAAGGAATCAAGGTGAGACAGTACAAGATTACTGCACTCGTTTCAATAACATGTACAATGCAATCCCAGCTAAAATTAAACCCCCACAAGGTTTGGCATTGATAAAATTCCCTGACGGTTTTGACGCTGACATGTCATACAAACTAAGGGAAAGAAATTCTACCACCCTGGACGATATGAAGAAAATTGCAATAAGTGTGGAAGCCAATTTGTTGGCAAAAAGGGCACATTAGAGGTCAGAGAGGAGAGTCACAATTAAAGAGGAACCTTCCACATCCACCTCAAATTCCAAATTGGATTCCTTGGCTAGAGAAATGGAAAGGATGATGGAAAGACTTACGGTGTCAGACAGAAATCCTCCAAGAGACAACCCACCTGCTCCTCAGGTTCAGAATCCCAACTTCAGAAGAAACCTTCCTCAAATAAGACAGAGAGATCCTAGGGATCAAAGAGAGCAGAGAGGTCCAGATCAGCAGATCAGACCTCCCTTACAAGAAAATTATGTTGATGAAGGAGAGGAAGTAATCGAAGAACTGGAGGATACTCACATAAACCTCATGGGCATTCATGATAATGAAGCTATTTTCCTTACCCAAGAAGAGCAAGAACTTTTTCTTCTCAACCAAACAAAAGTAAGTGAAGAAGTTGAAGACACAGAACAACAGGCATTTGAAAATGCCATTTTGGAGGTACATCGGCAGTATAATCTGCGGAGTAAAAAGATGGAAGGGAGTTCCCCAAAAAAGACGGTTGAAACGAAGAAGGTGACCGAAACCAAGAAGACCTCTGAGCCATCTATCGAGAAGATGCCTGAAAAGAGCTATGTCGAAGTTCCCGCGAAGAAAAACCTTACTATTCGTAAAAGATCGTCACAGCCCAAGGTTTCACCTACTAATCCACCAAGTACTTCTGGCCAGAAGAGTGTGGTGGACAAACCAAAATTGATGAGCCAAGGCAGAGCTTCTACACCTTTCAGCCTTGATGGGGAATTATCCAAAGTAAAGATTCCCATTCCACTTTCCGAGTTGATGAACAAAGATGTTTATCATTCACAGGTGATTAAAGATCTGACCATTGAACCTGACATAGGCACGAAGGCCTTAACCATTGGATCAAAAAATCATTCAGACACTGTCAACCTTACTGATGATCAACCTAAACTTCTGTTCGGACCCGAAGTAGATGGTTGAGATGATACTGGTGATGTCACTCCTTTTTACATCAATCTAAACATACATGACCTGATCTTGCATAATGCTATGTTGGATTCGGGTTCTTCCCACAATCTGATGCCTAAAGAAATAATGGAAAAACTGGGATTGGAGGTCACTAGACCTTACAAGGATTTACACTCATTCGACTCCAGTAAAGTTAGATGTATTGGTTTGATCAAGGACCTATGCATCACCTTGGTTCAAATTCCTACGAAGAGCATGATAATGGATGTGGTAGTTGTAGACATCCCTCTGAAGTATGGAATGTTGCTATCCCGGTCTTGGGGGGATAAGTTGAGAGGTACCCTGCAGCTAGATATGTCTTATGCCACTATCCCAGTTTTCAGGAAACAAAGAAGGCTATACAAAGAAACGTTGATGAAATACATGGTCAGTAGCCAAGAAAACCCGCACAGCTATCCCCTTTACTCTACGCATTCTGACTTGGATTCTTTTATCTTGCACAATGATGGTGACATGGGAGAACAAGATACTCAGCTGGCAGAAGATACATCTAGTCAGGATGAAGACCAAGAAACCATGGAGGTAGCAAGGATGAAAACGTGATAACTGAAGACCTACTGGCAGATTTTTGGAGCATGGATTTTGACGGAGCAGTAAGCAAAGAAGGAGCTGGAGCAGGAGTCTGGCTGCATAATCACAGAAACAGGTATTCAGAAAACCATTCCTACAAGTTAAATTTCCAATGCACTAACAATATTACCAAGTATGAAGCCTTGATGCTCAGTCTGAAGCTTTTGAAAAGAGTTGGTGCTAAACAGATTATGGTAAGAGGTGACTCTGAGTTGATAATCAAGAAAATCAAAGGTGAGTATGTTGTAAAACACCCACGTCTTAGAGCTTATAGGAATGTTGTTCTTGACGCCCTTAGATGTTTCACTGAAGTTGACTTGCAGGTAATGCCGAGGGGACAAAACATTCTGGCGGACGGATTGGCTACGTCAACAGCCACATGTAAGATTCCTTTCCGCTCGACTCACCCATACACTGTTGAGGTGAAATGCAGACCAACCGTTCCCGACAATATCAGGTATTGGAAAGTGTTTGGTAATGATGATCAAATCGGAGACTTTTTGCAATGTAAAAATGATTTTGAATGTACAAATATAGATTCAGAGAACGGAGATGAAAATTTAAATAGATCTGATTTTGAAATTGATAGTGTAAATAACATAGATTCAGGAGAATTAGGCGATGACGAAATGGATGCCGATGTTTTACATTTGAAAAGCAATGTTTTTCCTAGGGGTTTAGTTGCTTTGGAGGACTTGTTTGATTTTAACGATGTAGCCAAAAAACCAAAAATTGAAGCACATGGACAAGAGGTAGAGGATTGTAATATAGGAACCGAAGAAAAACCCAGGATAGTTAAATTGTCTAAATCATTACCCCCTGAGAAAAAACTCAAATACATTGAGTTGTTCAAAGAATATTCAGATGTCTTTGCCTGGGGTTATGAGGATTTGAAAGCTTATGATACCAGCATCATAAAACACAGGATCCCAATAAGAGAGGACCAGAAACTGTTCAGACAGAAACTTAGGAGGATAAATCCTAAGTTACTCCCTCTGATAGAAAAGGAAATCAAAAAAATGTACGATGCCAAAATCATAGTCCCGTTGCGTTTTTCTAAATAGGTCTCTAATTTGGTCCCTACATATAAGAAATATGGGGAAATTAGACTTTGTATAGATTTTCGAAATCTGAATAAGGTCTCCCTGAAAGATAATTACCCCCTGCCAAAAATGAACCACATCCTGCAAAGGGTGGTCGAGTCCAATCGGATCTCGTTGTTGGACAGTTTCTCGGGTTACAATCAGGTCCTCGTCCACCCAGATGACCAAGACAAAACCGTTTTCACTACACCATGGGGCACTTTCATGTATGTGAAAATGCCTTTTGGTCTGATGAACGTAGGAGCCACATTCTAGAGAGCGATGGACATTTCATTTGTGGAAGAGTCGGGTAAGTTTATTGTCATCTATTTGGACGATGTAACTGTGTTCTCTCGATCTGATGATGAACACCTGCAACACCTCAGATGAGTCTTCAAGAAATGTAGAAGGTTTGGGATTTCTTTAAATCCCAAGAAAATCCTTTTTGGACTAGAGGAAGGAAAACTACTAGGACACATCATATGCAAGGATGGAATCAAAATTGACCCCAGCAGAATCGAGGCAATACAAAAACTAGAACACCCAAGAAACCTCAAAGAATTATAGTCTTTTATCGGGAGAATAAACTTTCTATGAAGAATTATTCCCAATCTGGCAGAACTCCTCAGAAACATTACAAATATGCTAAAAAAGGATTTGAAAATAAAATGGGACTCTGAGTCCAGACAGTCTTTCGAACAAGTCAAACGAGCACTCACAGAGGCCCCTGTCTTAATCAGTCCTGATTTTACTAAGGATTTCTATCTTTTTTCTTTCGCTTCTGAACATACTATAGCAACGGTCTTACTACAAAAGAACAATGAAGGGTATGAAAAACCCATAGCTTTCTTTAGTAAAGCATTGAGAGACGCTTCTCTGAATTACAAGATAATGGAGAAACAAGATTTTTCTTTGGTGAAAGCTATAAAATATTTTAGGGTCTACATTCTCCATTCCCATACCATTGCATATGTTCTGAATGCAGTAGTAAAGGACATCTTGACCCGGGACAATCCGGATGGAAGAAGAGGGAAATGGATTGTTGTCATTTTAGAATACGACATAGAGATTAAGCCTACGAAACTAATCAAGGGTCAAGGCCTAGAAAAATTAATGGTTGAATCTAATTTCCATGCTCTTGACATTAATTTTTTAGTTGCAGCAGATGAATAGGGCGAGATGGCGACTTCAAGTGTAAGAGAGGTATTTCTCAACTCTCCATGGTACGCAGACCTTATATTCGTTTTGAAAAATTTACAAGCTCCCCCTGGTTTGACTAAGACTAAAGCTAGATTTTTAAAGTTGAAAGCCTTAAAATTCTGTATTCTAGAAGGCAATTTGTATTGGAAAGATCCTGGAAGCATTCTGTTAAATTGTTTATTAAAAGATGAAGCTAACAACGTGTTACAAGAACTTCATGCAGGAGAATGTGGTGGCCATTTGAACTGGAAGGTCACAGCCAACAAAATACTCAGACTTGGATTCTATTGGCCCACCCTATTCGCCGATGTACATCATAAAGTGATTGCATGTCATCAATGTCAGTTGTTTGAAGGCAAAAGGAAACGCCTTCCTCTCCCCTTGAAACCAATCTCAGTTGAATCCCCTTTCCAGCAATGGGGACTGGACTTCATTGGAGAAATACACCCCCCTTCTTCAGGCCAGCACAGGTGGATTCTCACTGCCACTGATTATTTTACCAAATGGATCGAAGCAGTACCAAGAAGGAAAGCCACTGACTCTGTTATTATCAAATTCCTTGAAAATAATATCTTGTCTCACTTTGGATGTCCTAGAAAGATTATAACTGATAATGCAGCTATTTTTCGATCGAAGAAACTCATAGATTTCTGCAACCAGTATCACATTGGTTTGGTGCATTCCACAACTTACTACCCTCAGGGGAATGGGTTGGCGGAATCTTCAAACAAAACCTTGGTAAATATCATCAAGAAAATGTTGCAGGAAAACAAGAAATCATGGCATAACAAGTTGGTGTTTGCCTTGTGGGTTGACAGACTGACCACCAAGAGGTCAATTGGTATGTCACCATATCAGTTGGTCTATGGCACTGAAGCAGTTTTCCCCACTTCCCTAGGAGTCCCTGTCATGAAGTTTCTTCAAGATGTACAAGCTGAGCCAAATGACTCACAGAGAAGGATCAACCAGATGATCCATTTGCAGCAGTCTAGGGAAGATGTTTTCAACAAGACTCAGGTAATCCAAGAAAGCATGAAGAAGATTTTTGACAAAAGAACCAAGGAAGATGATTTTGAACTAGGAGATTTTGTGCTGAGATGGGATGCCAGAAATTAAGACAAGGGAAAGCATGGAAAATTTGACAGTCTATGGAGAGGTCCATACATGATTCAAGCATTCAGAGGAAATAATGCTTTCTTGCTAAACAATGCTGATGGGACAGATCTGCCAGGAGGACTTGTAAATGGCAGAATGTTGAAACATTATGTGCCACCTCAGTAGAAACTCGAGTTCCACTCACCATTGTACATACCACTTTTATTTTTTCACCTGCATTTTCTGAGTGAATAACATTAGTCAGTCGGTTGAAGCCCGAAGAGAAGGCCCTAAGCTGTTGACCATTGTTCTTCCAAATTTTGAGAATAAAACCAATCAATCAACGAAGGATATGAGGAAAAAATTTTCAGAATGACAGGAACCAGAATTCTTGGCACTTCACAGGGCAAGTACCATCCCCAGGTGGAGCTGTTGTTATCACCCTATAAGTTATAGGATCAACTGGTGACTGGGATATTATCTGTCTCTAGTATTTTTTGTTGAACAAATGATTTTTGATTCTACAAATAATTTGAAAAAGAAAGAAAAGAAAGAGAAAAAAAGAAAAAAGAAAAAGAAAAAGAAAGAAAAAAGAAAAAAGAAAAAGAAAAAGAAA
>ML782138.1:175769-192321 GCA_009831015.1 Picea engelmannii | reverse complement strand
TATATATATATAATTGGCCACAAATATTCTATCTTACTTGCCAACATCAAAATTCTACCCATACCATAGTTCCTCATTCTCTATCTTACTTGCCATGAATTTCTATAGGGAACTTTGCCATTATACTTAAACATGGTAACTTATTTGGAGAGGGTCATCTGTGACAATTGTTTCCAACATGAAATTGACAATGGTATCTAGCATGCCATCTTAGATCACAATAATTAATGATGGACTTGTGAACACTTTGGCTACACAACTTGTTACTGTTGAATTGTTTCCAACATGAAATTGACAATGGTATATAGCATGCCATCTTAGATCACAATAATTATTGATGGACTTGTGAACACTTTGGCTACACAACTTGTTATTGTTGAAAATGTGTATGCATTTTGAGTCATTTTTTGAGGAAATTTCCAACATTTTGGAAATGAATTATTTCTAATCAAGAGATTAGAACTATGATGGACATGTTCGATATGTAATACTATATCTTTGAGGTTAGATGTTGTATGTATGGGGTTTCCCTTTGGAGTAATTTTGTAGGTTAAATGGAATAAAACATAAATTAAGGAGCCTCGGTTCATAAGAAGAGTTTAGGGAGATTCTATAAAGCATGTTGCAATTGGATATGAGTTTATGCTTGTTGTATTGAAAACCCAACACCTTTAAAAGAAAAAAACAACATTTGTTGTAAAGTTACAATGAAAGGGAAATTCCCTTTTGTGAGTTAATTTATGATTGAGGTATAATTGTGTCCTAAATAAATGATGCCTTGCTCAGAAAAAGGTCTATTCTAGCATGCTCATATGCTAATAAGAATTTTTAGTTCCAAGTTCAGTGTTTTTTTTAATAACAAGTCATGTATACCTATCATACTCAAAATTTGAATATCCTTCATATTTGTTAAGACTTATCAAAGTATTGATTGATGGTAGATAAATAAGGACTCACACCTGGGAGTAATTGCATATCATTTCCATATTTGTTTCATGCATTTGTGATAGGGGAGATCATTATTCAAGTGCACATATGGGTATTTTCACTGTTTGTGAGACTTTCTACACATTGGGAAAAGATAGAAGGGTGATGACAAGTCCAAGGAGAAAGTATTGCATCATGGCTATGGGAGATAATCCAAATGTTCATATTTTCCATTCATCGGGGATAATATTCTTTCATCCATTTCTATATTGGTTATTGAACAAAGATGATGGAAATAGGCCCTTTACAACTTCCCAAAATAGACAATATTTTCATCCACTCTCAAAGTGCCATGAATCATCTATGTTATACAATCCATAAGGGCATGTATTAATCACATGGAAACCTTTCTAGCGAGTATGTTGTGCCTATGGAATTTGAGTAGTAGTGAACACATACTCCATTTAGGGGAATATAATGTTTCTACTCTTCCTTTGTTTTTTCCATCCATATTTCAAGCCTCCTTTTATCTCTAGGTGAAGTAGAGACAACAAAGTTCCAACATGTGAACTATGGTTCATACCTTCTAAATCATTAAGTGCTTGTGCCAATTCATATTTCTACAGAAGTTAAGCTACCAAGCAAGGATGATTTTAGGGGCTAAATTTCACTCATGGGCTAATTTTCCATGGTTTTTCCAAAAACGAGACTCCCTATTTTAAAAATGATTCGCCCAAATTCTATAGGATAAAATTCTTTTACCTTAAAAATCACCAAAATTTTATAAAAACTATACAAAATACTTAGAAATTTGAATATTTTTACAAAAATATCGTCAAACATTTATAGTTGACATATGAAGGATTAATAAGATTCACCAAAATTTCTACATTTTAAAATAAATTTTCATCCTTAAAATCATCTCTGCTACCAAGTATTTAAAACTCAAAAAATATGAGAAATGTTTCAATTATATTACATCCTAATCAACCACTAAAACTCCATCCTATAACACCACAAGTGATACTTGTTTTAGGAAACATGAATGCTTATCTACGATCTATTGTAAAGGTTAAATTTTGTTTTTGTTTCAAGGGAGATTCATACTAGACACGTTGATCATAATGTGGGAGTGTATGGAATTTGCTAAGGTGACTCTAAAATATTTCATCCTTTTAAATATTGATTTTTATAAGGATTAATGATCAAGTGAGCTATATATTTATCATCGATATGTTATAGTGGCTTAAATTTGGGTCTAATTTCACGAGTATGGTATGCCCCTATTCATATAAGCTTATGAGTAGTTATAATCAATGGGGCTTTATTTTATCACATTTTGCTTCATAGATCCATTTTCCAAGGATACCCCTTGGCTCCTTATATGTGCATATGTTTTTGGTTACTTGTTGGAAATAAAAAAGATGCATGGTATAATTCAAAGGATTCATATCCTCAAGGGAAAATAATCATCAACAACTATTTTCTAGATGATTCTATGTTATCAAATCGTACCTTGGATCCATATTTGATATGAGGGACTTTAACTTTCTAGATGATTCTATGTTATCAAATCGTAGCTTGGATCCATATTTAATATGAGAGACTTTAACTTTCTTGTAGACTTTTTTTTAGAAATTTTGGTGCCATTCACAAATCTAAATTTTGGCCCATTATAGCAAGGGATACCTCAACATGGATTTATGATAATTGGAAGAGGGTGTTAATGGGAATATTGAAATATATTTAGGAATACCTTTTGGGGAGGACCTTTCAATACCTTTTGGGGAGGACCTTTCTGCTTCTAACATGTGGGAGTGGTGCTTATACAAACTCCACATGAAGCTCTAACTTTGATATTATAGGGACATGTCATACAATGGTAAACTTATGATTATTTCCAAAATCTTTCAATTTGATCATGTTTTTTTTTTCTTATTAAAGATAGATGCAAAGTGAGCATACTAATGATAGATACCCTCATTAAAGAAACACTGAGATTGTAAAACATGTATTCTAGTATTTTCCATTTGAAAAACAATGTTGGAAGTTTGTCCAATTGTGATTCACTACTTGTTTTCAAGGAAAAATTCACTAGCATGTAACGGTGCTTGGAGAGGGAAAATTAGTAGTCTTAAGGCACTTCCCTGGTTTATAGTATTGTATTCATATTTCATCTATGTACTTAATTTTCAATTGGATATTTTGTTTTAAGATTGTTTTTCATGATCATGTTGGTTGAACGCATGCTTTTCAAAATCTAGTTCTATAATAGGTGTGTCCAAACTAAGACTAAAGGATTTTTGCAAGCCATGGATGCAAAATAATAGGTGTGTCCAAACTAAGACTAAAGGATTTTTGCAAGCCATGGATGCAAAATATGTTTTTATTATAGCTTAGTATGATTATGTAGCAACATTTTGTACTATTAGAGAGCACTTTTATTGACATTGTACATTTATTAATTCTTTTGTATAATATAGATTTTACTTTCTCAAAAACAATCGAGGAGTTTTTAGAGCACCTCGGTAATTAGATATTGAATCTCTCCATCTCTGAGGGTAATGGATACCATTTTATTCCAATATCAAGCAACAATAGAAACAAAGATGATTCAAACACCAAATCTCTATATTTTAAAGCTTTAGAAAAAGCATTGCTTTTAATTTTGATAACATATATATTTGTGATCTTTATGTATGTTACTAAATGCAATGTCATGAGCTACTTCCAATATACTAGAGAATAGTATATACTAATCGGGGAATTTGAAAGAGTTAACAAGGAGTTACATGATAAAAACATACAAAAGTGAAAGTTCAGTATACTAGAGCTCAATTTTGTGCCATATTTTTCAAGAAATTTTATGAAAACTTGATTGCCTTATATGAGAAAATATTAGAAATTATCCACATCTAAGTAGGAGATTATATAGGTGGTGCTAGCCATGAAAGCATGATAAATTCTCCCAAATAACTTGCAAACAAAAAATTGAGTATAGATTCTTATCTCACAATTATTTGCAAATAAGTGTTTCCGTATAGATTTTTATTTGAAAGTCTTTTTAGGTATAATACGAGTTCATTAATAATCAGTTCATTAAGAGTAAACATGTCACAAAGTGGGATCTGAGACGAGCTAGGAAGGATAACAATTTTTCCTCATAACTACTCGAATTAGATTCAATTGACAACTATTTAACTATTAATGATTTAATGATTTAGTAATATTTATAAAATCCTTCTACCATTGATAACTCTTTAAATATTTTTGGTGATTGGGATAAATCATAGTATCATTTTTTTTAAGTTAGATAGAGTGAAAAACGATTAAACTGTCTGAGGTAAAATGTAAGCATGACACACAATATGTGTTAACAAACACAAATTCCAACCTCACTTCACATTATGAATGAGCAAGCTACAATTGAATCCTCTACACAACTTGAGTTCCCTGGATGATTTCCTATTCCAAAATCAATGGGCAATTTACAATAAATCTATTGCATATTTTGGGTTCTTCACATGCTCACCTACTCAAATTAAAAAATGCCATCACTATTTTTTAATACCAGAATGATATAGAGTTTTTCTCAGTTTATGCATTTAGCATTGTTTCTCTTTAATCACATAGCCACTAAAAACTCTACCCATTTACTGACTCCTAATATTATTCTAGCAATGTAAAAAT
Source organism: Picea engelmannii (assembly GCA_009831015.1). NCBI lineage: Eukaryota > Viridiplantae > Streptophyta > Pinopsida > Pinales > Pinaceae > Picea > Picea engelmannii. Next base: position 187,704 of record ML782138.1, on the reverse strand, counting down.
AAGGAATATTGTTAACATGAAAGAAATAAAGAAATTGATTCTATGTGTTCCATGATATATAATTATGTTCAAGATGTTTATAACTAACCAAAAATAAACTAGGTTGTAGTTACAAGTGCACCAAGAATTCTATGTACAAAGAAGTGGTTGAGAATCAACCCATATACTGAAATCCATGTGTTGCTGATGGAAAAAAAATTAATTGTAGAAGACAATGAAGTTTTATTTTATATCAACCTAAAGGCCAACAAAAGAAACACAAAAACAAACATTCTAGAAATAGGCATAAGTTGTTAAAAAAATAACTTTGTAACTTATTGGGAATTTTATTTAGATATGTATATTGTAATGCTTCAAATGTTTTATCCACCAATAGGTAAAAAAGTATTGTGAGAAACAAGAAACATGTACATGCCATAATAAATTGCTTACCAAGAGAAACACGCTTGACCAACCAAATTGACACTAACAAAAAGGTTCCATCATTTCTAAAATTTCACTAGAATTGGATTTGAACCCAAATGGATATGCTCAAACTAATTTTACCACCTTAGTTGATACCTTATATATAGGATCTACTATAGGGAATATATCTAAAAGTAAGTGAATGAAAGATGGAAATAACAAGGATGCTAGGAAAGGTAGTGGTGGGGAAGCTGGAGAATTCATGGGTCATGGTTCATGGGTATTTAATGGGTTCTATAATGTGAATATGGTATAAAATAGCATGGATCCATATTAACTTAAGATCTATTAAGAACATAAAGTTCAAAAAAGGTGAAAACTTCAATATTTTGCACCCTTAGATATAATTTAATATATATTGAGGTTTTCATCTTGTTTTTTTTTATCCCTCTCAAACCATAATAGATTCAAGGATAAGATGGATCTATGTTAATTTAAATGCACTACATAACATAAATAATAAGATGGCATCTCTTTTTATTTTACTTGACTAACATTGCACACATAGACAAACAGACACACAAATGAAATGCACATAGACATATATCTCCCCCAACCCAAGTTGCAGAGAACCTATCAGTGTAATCCTAATATTTATTATTAATACAAACACCTTGCATACTAAATAATCTCTTACCTATGTAGACATAAGAAAAAAAAAAGATTGCTAACCCCTCATCACTAAAGATATTTGTCAAAAATATAAAATTAACTTAGTTGCAACATAAAATATTGGGTTTAGCATGGAAGAAGATGGCATATATGGTGAGTGAAACATGTACAATAAATAGGAAGGAAAAAACATATATGGTATATCAGTCGAAACAACTCCCTCAAAATCCTTTTGAAAATGTCCTAGTACATTCTACAATTTAAGTTCCCGACACTAAGAAAATAAGCACCAATTAATAAAAGGCATTTGTAAGCCAGGTATAATAAAAGGAGTTTGTAGGCTGTGTATAAATAATAATAGAAACTAGGGGGAATTGAGAAACAAATGGTAATATTATCCATTCTACTCATACATCACCAATGAAAATAGAATATTGTTGTACACAACATATGAGTACCCAAAGACTACTAATCACATGCAATGCAAAACCCACTGCTAGTAGCAGTGCACATTTAAAAATAAAATAGCCCCAACATAGCCCCCAATAACAAATAAAAAACAAACAAGATATGTAGGCCCCAAATACAATCGTAGAACATACACAAGAATAATTAAGACCCTAAACCCAATTGCAGGAGACACACACACTTTGTATAGGTATCTGCAACCAATGGCATGAAGGACTCACCTTCAAAATTGAAATTTTGTAATATCAATTTTAAAACTACTTGTAGTGCAACATAGACTAACCAAAAACACTAGAAAACCACCATGGTATAAACTTCAATGTAGTTTTATGCAGAATGATCTTAAACTCACATACAATATATGGGAAGGCATTGTTTAGATAATATTTGGAAAAATCATTGTGGACCTCCCCTTCTTCGATATCATCCTTCTTTAGTGTCTACCCATTAGAGCCTTGATACAAATAACTACTAGACTAATGTTTATGTTTTTGATAGTGATACTAGTTCATGGCAAGTACTCCCCATGGAATCAAAACACATTACAACAACATTAACAATTATTTCCTTTTATTTCTCACCAATTATTTTTATTTTTTCCTGGAATTGGATCGGGGACTAGGTCTTGATATTGTTCTTGAACTATTGATTATTCTTTATTAGATACTTCCTCTCTACTAGTGACCATTGCACTCTCAAAACCTATGATATTCCTATGTGTCAGAGGTAGGAGGACACTATATCTCTCAATCCTATTATGTTCCTCTACTAGGGCTTCATTGGGTTTTCAATAGAAGATACCACAGAAAGAATAAAAATGAGGTGGGTGGATTTCCCCAACCTTTTGTATTTCCCCACATAACTAGTCTTGTATCCCCCCACCCCACCCTCCCAATGCCTATATTGGTACCTAATATTAAAAACCCCCATACACCCAATATTAGACATCAATATATTTCCTTGTATTTTTACCATTTTTTATGCCTCGTTTAGGAACGAGAATGCTTATGTATTGCCTACTTAGAGAATCCCCCATAGAATTGAGAAGAATTGATCATAAAGGGAGACAAGAACCAAAATATCATGTAGGATTCCAAGCGAGCAAGGAGATAAGTCGTGAAAGGATGAAGGAACCTAAAAAATGTAGAAGTAAATATTAGTTGTTTCATAATTAAGAAACTAAAAATAGTCTAATGACAATAAATTATTATCCAATTACTATGGTCCCTATAAGGTGTTGTAGATGACAGGAAGTATGGTTTACAAATTGGAGTTGTCTCAACCTTCGTGTGTACATCTATTCTTCCATGTTTCTTGTTTAAAGAAGCCAATTGATGACAAAATATTAGTTCATACTACTTTTCTAGATATTGATGAAGAGGGAGAATCCACATGGGTTCATTTAGTAAATACTGCACAACACGTGTTTGTGGGAAATTAAAGAATACCCCTAATTTTGTTTCTACCACTAATTTTTTTTATTTTTAATACTCCATCCCAATACATATTTCAAAATAAAATGGCCCCTTATTTTCACCAAATGTTGTACGTACCATTTTTTTTTTTTTTTAAATTGTTCTATGACATTTTTATACCCCTTAGATTTATACTCCTAGATATGTTGATCCCAATATTTGGCATATGTATCTGACATCCACTTTATAAATTTTTGTTTTATCATACATTGTTGAGCTTCAAGTCAATATCTTCAAACATGCTCCTTAGAAATCATAAATCCATTTCATCTTGAGACCCATCCATGAAAAATGTGGTTAGTTTCATTGTTTTCTTAGAGACTTTTGTGGTTTATTGAGAAAATTTATAAGGTATAAGGACAAGAGATGTATCACCTTCGTCCTTCATGAGATGCTTCAATTCTAACAAAAACCTCACAAAGACATATATTATCACATTTCTAATTCAAGGGTCATCACCTCTTACTTTCAACCTCTTGATGATTGCAATCAAAATTATCCCTAATAATCCAGTACTTGTTGGGTTGTTATATTATTTGCAGTGAAATAATAGCCGAGGTGGATTGACTGACGGTTGAATTCAAGGTGGATCGACATAAGGTCCAGGGTCAAGGTAGATCGAAAACAAGTCGAAGGTCGAGGTTAGTCAAGAGGGTAAAGTCGAATTCGAAGGTCGAGGTGGTTTGAAACAATAAAGGCATCGACAACAAGTCGAAGAGGTCAATCAACAAGAGGTTGATAGGTGGGCATGTGGCGACCGAATGAAGGACAAATAGTAGTCGACTGGTAATCCAACTTGGAGTCAACTGTAACAGAATCCCGAGATTCACGGGATTTGTAGCCAATGATCTGCATGGATCTGTAACCATTTTTCGGGCGTTGATTCTTTAGGGTTTTTCCTGTCATAAAGATAATAAAGAGACATGTTCTAAGGCCATAAATTCTAATAAATGAATCGTAATATAGCTAGTCTTTAGAGAAATCTTTAGATGTAGGTTGTTGTCCATGTATATGTAAGACAGATTGGCTACAGGGTTTTTCTTGTGCAAGAAATAGGGTATGATGTCGATTGTGTCTTAGGTGTGGACATAGGTTACACATGTAACATTTTATTCATATTGAATAAGACAACAAGAGATAAAACAACTCAAGGAATGATGGTTTTCATGGTTTGGGTTTCCAAGGTAAAATCTATGTGTACAGTGTGATTTCTTTGTCATTTACATTATTGATTAAATTTTTCTTCTCTTATACTAGGTTTAGTGTGGAAGTGCATCTAATTTCCTGACAAGTGGTATCAAAGCGAAGTTCAGCTCTGATAAGTGGTATCAGAGCGAAGTTCAACTCTGACAAGTTGTATTAGAGTTGTGCTATGCTCTGAAATGTGTATCGGATCTTTAGTTACCAATATTGAATCCGAGAGATAAACCCTAGGTACAATAAGAGTTGTAACTCATAAGTTGTGTCAAAGATCATGGTAAAGAATGGTGAGCAGTTCAAGAATAGAGATAGAAAAATTCAATGGATATAATTGTGAGCTTTGGAATATTAAAATGAAAGATAGATAGAGAACAATGGACATCGGTCTGTCCAGGTGCCCATCCGACAAGCACGTCGACGGAAGAATGGGAGAAACTCAAAAGAAATGCAAGAAGTACGATTCAGCTTTGTCTTGCATATTTGGTATTATTGAATGTCTTAGGTGAATGTTCAACCAATAAATTGTGGGACAATATGAGAAGCTTATACCAGTCGAAATCTCTAGTAAATAAGTTGTTTCTCATAAAGAAATTGTATCTTCTGAGAATGAGTGATGGCAGTTCAGTGACTAAGCATTTAAATGTGTTTAATACCATTTTAATCCATCTATCATTTATGTATATTAAAATCACTAAGGAGGAGAAGCGCATTATCCTATTATGTTCTTTTCCAGACTCCTGGGATAGCTTGGTCATGGCTATAGGGACTAATACAACTACATTAATGCTAGAAGACGTGGTTGCTTCTCTACTATTAGAACAAATGAGAAGAAATAACATGGAAGGATCGACCAAAGATTTTTTAATGGTGAGAAGTTGACCAATTGAAAGAGATAAAGGAAAATTCTCCTGTCGAATCTCTAAGTAGAAGGGTATATATAAATACCCAGTTCAATTGACAAGAAGATGCTATAAATGCAGTAAAGTTCGGAATTACAAAAAGAATTATAAGTTGAGGGCGATGGAAGTCAGTACAGGATCCAACGAGAAGCAGCCGACTGAGAGAAATATGACCCCAGATAAGGGAGGTGATGTGTACTTTCCATCGACTAGTACACAATGAGATCAAGGTGTTTGGTTGATCGATTTAGGAGCATCCTATCATATGACACCACATAGAGAATGGTTTTGTGAGTATGAATGATATGATGGAGGTGATGTCTTCTTGGGGGACGACTCGGAAACCAAAATTGTCGAATGAGGAAGAGTTCGACAGATACTACAGGATGGGAGGAAAATGACCCTTCTAGGTGTGATACACATTTTGGGTTTGGAAAGAAACCCAGAATATGTCAGTAAGATGAGTGATGTTGGAGTGCACACTCTGTTTCAAAAGGATTCGTGGAAGATGGTCAAAGGTGAAATTGTCTTAATGAAAGGAGTATGGATTGGAACCCTATACAATATGTTAGGGAATGTTAACTCGAATATATGCAAAAACATAGTTTCTCCTGAAGTCAACTCGACTTTGACTCAACTCGACCCAACTCAGGTTGAGTCAGTACAAACCGACTCGACAAGACATAATAAAATCGACCCGACCGTGCTATGGAACGAGAGGATGGGACACATTGGAGAAAAAGGACTTCGAGGTATGCACAACAAAGGTGTGGTCAAACGTTTTCCTGAATGTGGCTTAGAAGTCAAATTTTGTGAACATTGCATATATGGAAAACAAAGTTGGGTGAGGTTCCCATCTGAAACGACAAGGGAAAATGGGATTCTATAATTGGTACATAGTGATGTGTTTTTCCCGATTACAGTGCCTTCACTTGATGGATCCCTGTATTATATTTCCTTCATAGATTAGTTTTCCAAGAAGACATGGATATATTTCCTAAGGAAGAAATCATATGTTTTCGAGAAATTTAAAGAGTTTAAAGCTCTTGTTGAAAACAAGACAGATAAAAAGATTAAGGTGCTGAGAACTAACAACAGTGGTGAATTCTGTGGAAGAGAATTTCATAAGATCTGTAAACAATGTGGCATATCACGCCAAAATAACACACAATATACCTTACATAAAAATGGAGTTTCCAAGAGAATGAAAACAACGTTGATGGATAAGGCAAGGAGCATGCTCATTGGTGTTGGGGTCGCACAAGAATTCTGGGAGGAGGTAGTCAACACTGCCATATATCTAATGAATATGTCTCCTTCTTCGGAGCTATTTAATACAACTCCACATGAGGCATGGTTGGGTAAGAAGCCTTCGGTTGCACATCTCAAATTATTTGGCTGTGATGCATTTTTGCATGTTCCCAAGGAAAAGAGGAGCAAGTTGAACATGAAGGCAATCAAATTTATTTTCATTGGATACAAAGAAGGAATGAAAGGATATAAGATCTAGGATCTTGCATCAAGGAAAATAGTGTACAATCAAGATGTGGTCTTCAGAGAATTCTGAGGTAATTCTGAGCCTAAAGAAATTGCTCAGATCGAGTATAATTCTTAGATGGTGCAGTTTGAACTGAGGAAAGAAGAAGATGATTTAGATGAGTCGACTAAATTAAAGGAAGAGGTGGAACATCAAATTCCAGTGGTAAGGAGGTCAGAAAGAGTAAGAAAACCATTCGAAAGGTATAGTCCGCTTGACTTTTGTTCCACATTCATGTTAACTACCATTGACGATGAGCCCAAGTCGGTCAATGAGGCATTCGACTCGACAGAGGGTAAAATCTTGAAGGACACCATGGTTGAAGAGATGGAATCCTTTCATAAGAATGATACATGGGATTTAGTCAAGTTACCTAGTGGAAGAAAGTTCGTCAATAGAAAATGGGTATTCAAGAAGAAGATGAATGGCGTAGGTCAAGTCGAGAAGTTCAAATCTCGACTGGTAGTGAAAGGATATTCCCAAGTCAAGGGAGTCTACTTCTATGAGAATTTTTCACCTGTTTCAAAATTAACTTCCATTAGAGTACTAGTGTCTCTAGCTGCAACATTCGATATGGAAATAGAACAGATGGATGTAAAGAAAACTTTCCTACATGGGGACCTAGAATAATAAATCTACATGAAACAACTTGAAGGATTTGTAGTAAAGTGAAAGCAAGAGTTGGTGTGCAAACCGAAAAGATCCCCTTATGATCTAAAGCAATCACCAAGGATGCGGTACCAAAATTTTGACACATACATCCTTAGTTTTGGATTTGTGAGAAGCAAAGTTGACCACTACATATATTCCAAGGAAGAAGGTGGGTGTTTCATATATGTAGCTTTATATGTCGATGACATGTTATTGATTGGAAACAACATGGACGTAATAAAGGAGGTGAAGAAGCATCTATCCTCCAAGTTCAACATGAAGGATCTTAGTGTAGTTAACTTCATTCTAGGAATGGAGATTAAGAGAGATCAAGCCGCTAGAAAGCTCTGGTTGAATCAGACGAAGAATATTGAAACAATTCTAAAACGTTTCAACATCCAGGATTGCAAACTGGTGAAGGTGCCAATTCCTGTGGGAGCAAGGCTAACTGTTGAACAGTGTCCAAAGACACAAGAAGAAATAGAGGATATGGCATGTGTTACCTATGCAAGTGTTGTTGGTAGTCTGATTTATGTGATGGTCTGCACTTGACCAGACATTTCCCATGCAGTGGGAGTGTTGAGCAGGTACATGTCGACACCTGGAAAGGATCATTGGACAAATGTCAATAGAGTATTCAGGTATTTTTGTGGCACGAAGGACTATTCTATATGCTACCAAGGAAGACCTGGAGGTGACAATGGTAAATTAAATGTACATGGCGTTGTCAGCACCGACTGGGCTGGAGATATGGATTCACGGAGGTTGACTAGTGGATATGTCTTCAAGATGTTAGGTGGAGAAAAAAGTTGGGTGATTAAGCGAAAAGAGGTCGTAGCCTTTTCAACAACATAAGTTAAATACATGGTGGCCACTCATGGAAGAAAAGAGAGAGAGCTATGAAGGTAAATTTCAAACACCAAAGCGCAATATTTATGGCAAAGAACCTTGCTTATCATTCGAAGACTAATCACATTTATGTACAATACCATTTCGTAAGAGATATGGGGGAAAGTAACAAGGTGCTATTGGAGAAAGTAGACATGTTGGAAAACATAGTAGACTTATTGACCAAGTCTGTGAGTGTTGTGAAGTTCTCTTGGCGTAGAGAAGAAATGGGCATTGCTTCCCTAGGTCTGTGAATGAAAGTTCAGGAATCTCTTGGTTTCAACAAAGAAGAAAACAAGTGGGAGAATGTTGGGTTGTTATATTCTTTGAAGTGAAAGTCTAGTCGGCGTGGATCAATTAACGGTCTAAGTCAATGTGGATCGACAGAAGGTCGAGAGTCAAGGTAGATCAACAACAAGTCGAAGATCGAGGTTAGTCAACCGGGTAAAGTAGAAGTCGAAGGTCGAGGTGGTTCGACATGGTAAAGGAATTGACATCAAGTCGAAGAGGTCAACCAACAAGAGGTCAATAGGAGAGCATGTGGTGATCGACTAAAGGCCGAATGAAGGTCGATTGGTAGTAGACTAGTCGTCTAACTTGGAGTCGATTGTAACATAAACTCAAGATTTGCAGGATTTGTAGCCAATGATTTGCATGGATCTATAATCATTTTTGGGCACCAAGTCTTTAGTGTTTTTCATGTTGTAAATCCTATAAAGAGGCATGTTGTGACTTTGTAAAGGATAATCAATGAATCGTAAGATAGCTAGTGTTTATAGAAATATTTAGATGTAGGTTGGTGGTCATGTAGATGTAAGTTGGATTGGCTACAGGGTTTTTCTTGCACAAGCAAGAGGGTATGATGTTGATTGTGTCTTAGGTGTGGACCAAGGTTAGACATGTAACCTTTTGTTCAGATTGAATAAGATAACAAGAGAGAAGAACGCTCAAAGAATGTTGGTTTTCTCGGTTTGGGTTTCCAGGGTAAAATCTATGTGTATAGTGTGATTGCTATGTCATTTACATTCTTGATTAAACTATTTTTCTCTCATACTATGTTTAGTGTGGAAGTGCATCTCATTTCCTGACAATACTGGCATTTTTAAGTTGTGTAAGCTTCAAATAACACCTCTTACTTCCAACCTCGTGATGATTTAAATTACAAAAGGAATTATAGCTTACTAAAGACCCATGTAGCTTTAGGAGGATACGATAAAATACTTTCTAGACAATACTATGGATTCCTCCCAAATATAGAATAGGTTAACATAGAAATAATTTCCAACTCTACATGAATGCCTTCATTAAACTCCTTTAATTAGAATCCCAAAATGATATTTTTCATTTTCAGGGAAGCAATTAATATTTAGGATTAAGGTTGGATGACTTTCCTCTTTCTCTAGTGTTAGAATTTCCCAATTCCACTCAGTTTTGCACCCCATAATTTTGGTAACTTGACAACCCCTCCTCCCTGAAATATTGGTTAGTTAACACCCACAATATGTATATCCCTAGTTTCATTTTAAAAACACCCTCATTTCAGTAGTACCACCCTAGTTATACATATCAAGGTTGGCTTGCTTGTTGGCCAACTCATCTTGCTTCTCCAACATCTAGAAGAAATAAACCCACATGGAATAAAGACTTAAATGTCTAGATTCCTCTGTATGATGTTCATGGGCCTTACATATTTTTAAGAACAATGTTGAGCTAGAGATCTAATAATAATGACAAAATTACCAATCATTGTTGTCTCGGTCACTCCCTTTTACTTGAGAAGGGTGAGACCTTGATAGAATGTCCAATCCTCATTTTATTAATATTCGATGTACCTAATACCCGAGCAAACTCCAATTCTATCTATCCTCTTGGATTATATATAATCCCCATCTACCCCTTCTTTCTTGTGCCTATTACCCACATTAACAAGATTATTTATATTATGTATTTATCTAAATAATTATAAATATATATATATATATATATATATATATATATATATATATAAACTTGGACACAAATATTCTATCTTACTTACCAACATCAAAATTCTATCCATACCATAGTTCTCATTCTCATCTTAGTTGCCAAGAGTAAAATTCCGAGACAAATTTATCTAATGTTTAAAGTTTGCCATGCTTTTTCATTCTCCATCCTAATTCCTGGATCAACAGATATAGCGCTGACCAAAATCTAGCCAAGTCCATTCACGCATCCCTTCTCTAAAACATGGAAAACTACTTATTTCTGAATATCGCAAACGACACAAAAGCAATCAATGCCACCTAGGTGTTTGCTAGAATTGCACATCCGCTACATCTAGAATGCTCGAGATAGTAAGCCAATAAAATGGAGAGTAAGGAGTGCATGTGGGTTTTTGGTCTCATCTGTAAGCTACTTCTAAAGTCTTCAACCATCCAGTCAGAAATGGAGATACGAGAACGCATCCGGGTACAGATCGCAGAAAAAGAAGAGCAAATTCTATAAATCTATAAAGCATTCGTGGAAGAGAAATGCTACACGTAGACATCGATGATATTAATCTCTATAACTAAAAATGTTTGAAGTGGATATGAAAATGCTCTTAAAGATATTGGAAAGCCAGAAAAGGTGAAAGATGTTGTTGCGTACTCTGAAGGCAAATGCTTTGGTTCAGTCGCCACGGACCGCCCGTTGCTCAAGCATGCCCGCATATCTCACCCTTTATCTAAACTCTTCTGTCCCATCAATACGTATATATCCTCAGCGCTCTTTTCATATTTAGTTCAACCTTCATCACTTGTAAATTTCACACCATGGTAGGGATAAAATCCATCTTCCTTGTTCTATCCTTTTCACATACTTCTCACCCATAGTATCAGTTCGTAATTTAGTCGGCAGTACGATTGCTTATGGAGATTTTTCTGGATCTGCAATAGGAAATAAGTCGAGACCGTCGCATACACTTGGAATTAATGGAGATGTTATCTAGTTGTTCACTCCAGTAATAATCGTCAGTTGTAAGCGCCAGTTAAAAGAGTTAGTTCTCAGTTCATAGTCAGTTGTCTAGTTGTCTTATGGTTTGCATGTAGCCGACTCGGGAGAGTCTTTTCCTATATAAGGATGTAATCCATCTTCGTTTGATAATCAAGAAGTGAGTGTAGCCTCACTGTGTTTGTTTGCCTCGCATATTTTATCTTGGTATCAGAGCCACGAGGAGAAGGTGCGAGAATTGAAGAGGTTTGCAGGTCTCTCCTCTAGGAGGGTGCGACGGCATATTACTCGCCCTTTCGACGCTATTGAGAACCAGTTTTGTTCGCACGCTGTTGTGCATTTCAGTGCAAACTCCTTCACGATTCCCGTAGGCTGCTCTATTGAGAGGTGCGAGAAACATTGTTTTGAGGAAAATCCGTGGATTAATTTGCGTGGATTAATTTGGTGTATCCTATTTGCTTTGGAGGATTGATTTGCTGCGTGATCCGTGAGTTGCATGCGTGGAGAATTTTTAAATCGCGTGAGTTTTTTTATTAAGCGGATATTAAGTGGATTGCATGGATACGTTTTTTTTATTATTATTAAATGCATGTTATGATTTAAAGATACATGCATGAGAAATCGTGGAGGTAGCAAAGGCACATACATGACTTTTTGTTTTTAAGTGGATATATGTTGAAAACGTGGAGTTTGAAAAAGTGGATAAGTTTTTTACATGGATTTTTATTAAGTGTGAGGTGAAGTATTAAAGTGGATACTTTTTAAGA
>ML782138.1:156634-171223 GCA_009831015.1 Picea engelmannii | reverse complement strand
TGGAAAGATTAAGTTTGAACTGTTTAGGGAGATGTTAGGTGTAGAAGTCAATCCATTCTCCATTAAGGGGGAGACTTGGAAGTAATGGAGATGTTATCTAGTTGTTCACTCCAGTAATAAGCGCCAGTTGTAAGCGCCAGTTAAAAGAGTTAGTTCTCAGTTCATAGTCAGTTGTCTAGTTGTCTTATGGTTTGCATGTATCCGACTCGGGAGAGTCTTTTCCTATATAAGGATGTAATCCATCTTCGTTTGATAATCAAGAAGTGAGCGTAGCCTCACCGTGTTTGTTTGCCTCGCATATTTTATCTCACACCCGAGCGGTTTCGAACCTCTTCGATTTAATTGCTGAGTTTAATCGGGAGGAATCTGAGGATTCTGTAGCTAGATTAATGGAGATTATTCCTAATCTTCCAGACGAAATCGGTCGACAGTGCTTGCTCAGAGTGTCTTACAAGTCACATGATAAACTCAAAGCTGTGTGCAGAAGCTGGGAGGCTTTGTTGAGTAGCCCGCGGTTCTATGAGGACAGAAAGATCTCTGGGACTAGCCAGCAGTTGATATGTTTGATTCAGGCTATTCCTCCAGGGAACTCGGCTGAGGATAAGTGGCAGGGCGCCCCCGCTTATGGGCTAACTCTGTATGACCCTCTGCAGGGTACCTGGGATCGGCTCCCTTCAATTCCCCAATTTCCGGATGTGATTCCCCTCTTGTGTCAGTGCGTTTGGGTGGATTTGAAATTGGTGATGATTGGGGGATGGCATCCCTCCCGCTGGGAGGCAATGAGCTGTGTCTTCATCTATGATTTCACATCCTGTGCATGGCGCCAGGGAGCCAATATGCCCACGATTCGATCCTTCTTTGCCTGCTCTGTTTCTCCAGACGGGCTTATCTACATCGCCGGAGGACACGACAACAATAAAAATGCTCTGCGGGCTGCAGAGGCTTATGATGTTAAACATAACAAGTGGGAGATTCTACCTCCCATGAGCCAAGAGCGAGACCGATGCCATGGAATCTGTTTAAATGGAAAATTCACTGTTATAAGCGGGTATTCAACAGAGTCGCAGGGTCGATTCGAGAAGAGTGCGGAAGTATTCGATCCCAGTGCAGGCGTTTGGACCAGAGTGGAGAATATGTGGAGTTTTGGGGGTTTCCCCAGGTCGTGCATAGCTGCTTTGGGGTACTTGTATTTCTTCGATAACCAACAAGTGATGCGATATAACAGTGAGGAGAATGTTTGGGAATTGGTGGCGTCTCTTCCTGAATGTATGGATGTGACTACCTGCGCTACACTGTGGCGTGACAAGATATTTGTGAGTGGTTCTACTGACAGTTGGGGTGAGCAGGTGTGTTACATGTTTGACAACTCCGGGAACTGGGTTCCCATTGACAGGCCACATGACTTTGTGGGATTTGTTTGGTCTGCAATAACTGTAGAGATGTGAGCAGATTCCATTCGGAGTACTTAGTATTGGAATTATTAGCGTGCACTTAACTTTGGCATTCAGATGCAGACAATAATGGATTTTCCTACCCACTGATTCTCCCATTACATATATGTTAATGTAGGTTCTATTCGTGTCAGATATTTTGAGTTCTTAGTTGGAAGTGAACGGAGTTTTCTTGAGAACTGTTATTTTCAGACTACAGAAATTGTGTTTGGGTGAGAGACCATAATGCAATCCAAAAGATACGTTGTGTAAATTTCTGCAGATATAATATATTTGGAATGCTGTTGCTATGAGAGTGGAAGTACAACTCCGTCCCTTTTCAGTTTCTAATTTTTTGTTAACAATTGCTTATATTTGCTTTAAATTTGCTTTTTTAGTTATATTTGCTTTAAATTTGGTTAGATATTGTTGGATTTGTAAGTTGGATTTGCAAATTGACTTGAATGGTTAAATATGTATAATTTTAATATTGTATAAGTTTTTCAACAAATTGAATTATTTCTATATTTTAAAATGCAATTTAAATAACAAAAATCATGATTTCATATAGATTTATGTTACTCATTATAATAAAGAAGAGAAAAAAGTTACTAACAACAAACTGAATCCATTTTTATATTTTAAAATACAATTTAAATAACAAAAAATTATAATTTCATATAAATTTATGTTACTCATTATAATTAAGATTTATGTTACTCATTATAATAAAGAAGAGAAAAAGGTTACTGATTTTAATTGAGAGAGGTGGTAAGGTTACGATTATATTCTAAGTGAACCTGATGTTACGAGTTTTAATTCAGAGATGGTAGAGTTACGGTTATATTCTTAGTGAACCTGAGAACTAAAAACATATGTTTTACCACAAAACTTCCATAAGTCTCCTGGTTAAGGTAACACATCTGTCTCCCTGTCTCATATGATACATGTATCTATTTGTTTCACTCGGAATATAACCGCAACCCTACCATCTTTGAATTAAAACTCGTAACATTTAAGAAGAAAATATATATTCTTGACAGTTATGTGTACTGAGAAAATAATAAAAAAACCAACTTTGACTTCGTTGCATGCTTCATATTAACAATTAAAGTTAAACTTACTCTAAATAATATATAATTAAATGTTTTATAAAATATTTATCTAAGCGGTATTTTAGCTTTTTAAAATAATAAACATATATAATTTTATTTTATTTTTATGCATTTTAATATTTCAAAATAACACATATATTCAACTTAATTTATTATTATTATTATTTTTTAAGTAAAAATAGATGAGAATCCTTCTATTCAATCTAGGAAAAAAGTAAAAAGCGATACATTGATTTGTTGATGGGAAAAGATCCCTTGGAAAGAGAACACAGTATCACTAGAGACTAGCCTATGCTAAAAGAGAGCCACAAGGAGTGCATGGGCAAAGTGAGATAAAACATTACAAGATAAGGAGAAAGGGTCGGATCATTGTGTTGGCCGGAGAGGATCCTTTCTGCCTTTTTTCTTACGAACATCAATCCAACCAGAGGAGCTGATAGGCTCAGCAACTTTCGCCACCAAAGCGAGATGGTTTGAGGAAATGCCATAATATTGAGTTGCTGAAGCAAAGGGTGCTTCTTTGTTGCTCTCTGAATTGTTTGATTCGTGAGGATGCTTCTGAGTCCCTCGGAGTAGGGTTGTGGCCATGATTATGGCATTCGTTTCCCCCTTTTCGAGGGGTGGGTGCAAATGCCTAACTATGGGAATTGGAATTAGGATTTTTGAAGCTTCAGGATTTTGTGTTGAAGCCGAAGGCTAGTGTTTTGGGTCTGCAGTTGGTTGTTGTGCATTTGTTGGAGGCTGCAAAGGCATTGTAGAAGGTGGAGGGGTTGGCGCGTCTTTGTGATGCTGCTTGTTGTCAGAAGAAGGGTTTGGGCATCTTTTGCAAATTTTTGGGTCTTGCCAACCATTAGCTCTTTTATGTGCTCCATGGGTTGAGGAGGGGGTTGGGGATAGAGGACAAGTTTCCTAGAGGTGCTCTATTGGCGGACATGAGTGACATATGAAGGCGGTGTTCTCATAATCGACCATCTGCGTGTAAGGATCTTCCTCAGTCCAATCTATAATAATTCTATCCGGAAGCCCTTGACTAAGGTCAATTTCAACGCATATGAGGGTGAAAGTGATGAAGCCTTTCAATATCTGGTCTGTGTCTGTCTTGACAAATCTACCCAATGCATTGCCCAAGATAGATAAAAAAGCTGGAGTATAAAAATGTAGGGGTAGATTGGGTAGTCTTACCCAAATCGGTGTAGTCATGGTTGTTATGGTCAGTGGATTGAAGTCGGGGAACCATCTTTGCATGGAAAGACCAGATGTACCCCAGAACCAAGGACCTTGCTCTAGCACGCATTGGCATTTGACTTCTATGGAAAATTTGACAATGAAGAACCCTTTGGAGCAAAAGAACAGCTCATGACCTGATGACCAGGTACTGTTAACCCATTATCTTAGCGCATAGGCCGAGGGCCATAGTCCGTTGAAGCGACAGATGAGGGCTTTTGCCTGGTAGACAAAGGAAGAGCCATAGACGTGGGGATCTTTGACTTTTGTTGTTGGAGGTTCTACAGTCTTCTCCACAATGAAGCAGAGCAAAAAATCTCATTTTCTCTTGAAGTTTCAACCTTGGACCCCGAAGGAGCGGAAATTCTTGTTTTCACGTCATGCTTGTAAGATCTTGGATGAGTGAAGGAAGGCACTCCTCCACGTAGATGAGAAGCGGGAAAAATGGTTTCATTTTTTAGATTCCCATAGTCCCATAGCAGAGAGCCATCCACAAACTGACATCCTTCAAAGATTAGTCGTTGCAATCCAAGCGGAATACCTGTAGCCTGGTGGACTTGGGTTTTTAGCTCAAAGACAGAGTCTGAATCTTGAGCATGCAAGCAGAGAGAAGATCTGACAATGGTCTTTACAAAAAGTGGGAAGCCTGCCTCAATCTCGAAGCTAGCCTCAGCGTGATATTCAGAATGAAGACTCAATCTTGCATCACTCTTAACTCAATTCTTGTAACAAAGCGAGGGATCAGAATCCTCCAAGAGTTGAATATCCCTGAGGTCTTTGATAGTTGAATGGATCCCGTACTCTAGATCAAGGTAACAGCGACAGCTAGGGTTCAGCACTTTCCACACCCGCAGTCTCTTCTCAGATTTGATCCAGGCCCAAATGGCTTGTTCTCTCTCGCTAGAGAACGATTTGGAGCCTCCCTCCTCAGTTGCAGCCATCCAACAAGGTTCCACTTCATCCAACTAAGGTGAGAGAATAGATTTAGAAAGGACCACGGAGGTGTCTCTCGATGTCTCCTTGAAAAACCCTCCTTCTGGAAGGGGTTGCATAACCAAAAACTCTCTTGTTTGTTCTCGCATTAGGGTTTCCTCTGACGTTTTTGTTGTTGCTACTGCACCGAACGCTATCCTTCTTGACGAGATGATCTGTTTCTTCCATCCTGAAGGTGTTGGAAGCTCGACGGAGACTACTTCTACGGAGTTTGGTTGTGTTTTCATCTCGAGATACTTCTCTGTATGTTATTGTTTCTCCTTCTCGGTTGGGCTCACCATTTGCATCAATCTCCTTTAGTTTTTTAGTTTTTCTGATGATTTGGTTGATATTAAAGCATCTGAACTTCACCTAAATTTAAATTTGAAATTAACTAAAATTTTATATTTAAAAATTAAGTAATTGTATACAAATAATACATATATCTAACTTCCTTTTATCTTAATGAGTTTTAATTTTTTAAATTAATATACATATTCAACTTAATTTAAATTTGACATGGTGGGAATATTCTCCTAAGAATGATCACATTCCTAATGAGATTTCAAAGCTACACTACATAGGTCATGTGTGGTGATTTGAGAATTATTTCATGGCCACCCACCCCACGAAGAGTCACTCAAGACCCAAGGCCCTTGGTTCCATCTCCCAATATTTTGAAGGCCTCAATACTTGTTTGTGTTGTGCAATACTTCCTACTAGTGATCATGTAGTTTTAGTGGAAGGCCAAAGATCCCCTATAGTGGTTATTTGTGGTGGTTTGACACTCATATTCCCACATAGAGATGAAACATAACTTACATAGGTGTTTGTGGTGCAAAATACCTCTTAACCACACTCATAGTATTAGTAAGAGTCCAAATATCCACTGCATAAATTATGGGTGGTTGTTGGGGGATTCTTTCATGGCCATCGAGCATAGGAAGCATTGTTTCATACCCAAATCCATTGATTTCATCCCCTAATAGTATGAAGGCCTTGATACATATCCATGGTGTGTGATTCCTCCTACTAGTGCTCATATAGTTTCCATCAAAACCAAAAGATCCCCTACAATTATAATTTGTGGTGGTTTAAGGCCTCATTCATGGATGTTGATCCTATAAAGCATCATTTAAAACTTAAGCCCCTTGATTTCACCCCCTGACCATTGTCATGGAATTGTTATGTGTTTTTGATGCATAGTACTTCCTAGTAATGCTCATACTCTTAGTGGGAGACCAAATATACCTTACAAAGGTCATGTGTGGTTGTTTGATGTCTTGTCTATGGCCCTTGAGCCCAAGGAGTATTATTCAAGGCCTTATGCCCTTGATTTCATCCCTCGATCAATCAAACATTTCAATGGTGTAGAATATATCCTATTAATGGAACTCATATTCCCATGTAGAGATGAAATTTCTTCTACAAGTTTATGAGTATTGGGTGGAAGATACACTCACGTACATCAATCATGAGAGGACTCATTAAGGTCCTAATTCATATATTAGCATTAACAAATTTCATGGTCCAAACATCGATACTCATGTGCTCCTCTTTAAGTTTATTAATGACAATCACAATGGCTTTGTCTAAAATAATATAGATTCTAGTTTTTTTTAAGAAGGAAGTATGTTTGATCATAAGTAGTTAATTTTAATGTGTTAATTATGAATAGGCCTAGTCTCCATAGTCACCCAACAAAGTCAACACTTAACTTTGTTGTGTGCCTACTCCAATGTGTGTTCTATACATGGGCCTCTAACGATCACCAAACAAAGGCAACCAAAGTTAGTGATTAACTTTGATGGGCACCCAACAAAGTCAAGGGTTGACTTAGCTATGTGCCTATCTGCGTCGATGGAAACCTAACAAAGGAAACAAAAACAACTATTGACTTTGTCGCATAATTGTCAAATACTTAAAATCAACATTAAACTTTAGTGCATGTCTTTCAAATGACCAAATATACATACCCCAATATTAACAGTTAAACTCACTTAAAACATACATAATTAAAAATTATAACATACACCTAAACGACATACATAATTAAAAATTATAACATACACCTAAACGACATACATAATTAAAAATTATAGTATACAACTAAACATTTTATAAAATATTTATCTAATGCACTTCAACTTCTCAAAATAACAAATGCGTCCAACTTCGTTTTATGGTAATGCACTTTTAATTTTCAAAATAACACACATATTCAAGTTAACTTAAAACCCACGTGGTAAAAAAATTATATTTTGATAAATACTCTTATGGGTTATAAAGGGTTGATGCACAATCATGAGTTTTTTTTAATGACAAGCTAGTTTTCACATAAAATTGAAAAAACTAGAAATCTTGACCATTAAAAATAATTAATAATAATAATAATAATATATTTTTAAAATTATTGAAAATCAAATTGTTATATGAATTGTTTTTGTTTGTGAGATAAAAAAATTTCTATCCTCAATAATTTGATTACTAAAATTTATGAAAATATATATATCTACCCACTTTTTTCACTATGAATTTTAAAATAATGTAAAAAAATAAAATATAAAAAATCAAATAAACCTTCATAAAATATAATTTTTATTTATAAAAAATTATATAGATATTTAAAAATGGTGTACATAACTATGTATAATTAATAGTCTTTAATTATAAAATTTTGTAGAGACTTAAAGGACACTTCATATTAGTATGAAACTATTTTTCCAAAAAAATCATGATGTTTTTATATCTTTTATAAAATATTAAAGTGTGTGTGCCATGAAATTTTGATGTTGCGTGTGCCTCTCATGATTGATGGGAATAACAATTTTATTTATTTATTTATATTTTGTAGAGATTCTACTATTACAATATATAATTTGTTTAGATGGTTAAGTTTATCAAAATTTGTATTAGAAACATACAACGTTGTAGTTGTATTTTGAAAACATGATATTTGTTATTAAGAAATTAATTATTATTATTATTATTATTATTATTTTCCGTATTTTGAAAACATGATATGTGTTATTAAGAAATTGAAAAAAAAACAAAAAATAATATATTTTTGGAAAAAATGGTATATTTAAAATTTGTGAAATCTATTCAAACTTTTTTAGTGTCAAAAATAGTTATTATTTTTCAAGTAGCAAAAAATATCATCGAAATTAGACTTTGGAATAAAACTGATAACTTTATTAATTTTATCCTTATCCATCATGCTCATTAAGCTAAACCTAATTTTGATATCTCAACTAAAAATTGAAATTTACTCTTTGTGTGTGTTATATAATGATATGCATTATAAAGACCCCAAATTATTATGTATGGAGTATATCAAAATCTTCTTAATGACAATAGCATTCCCAATGATATTCCAAAGGTTCCCTACATAGGTCATGTGTTGTGGTTTGAGACTTCTTCCATGGCCATCAACCCCAAGAAGAATGATTCAAGACCCAAGGTCCTTGATTTCATCTCCCAATATTATGAAATCCTTGATTCTTGTTTGTGGTGTGCAATACTTCCTACCGATGCTCATGTATTTTTAGTAGAAGGTCAAACATCCCCTACAATGGTCATGTGTTTTGGTTTAAGGCCTCATTCACGAGATTTGATATTTTGAAGCCTTATTGAAGGTATAAAGCACTTGATTTCATCCACCAACTATTGTTATGGCCTTGATACATGTTTGTGGTGCACAATATCTCCCCAAAACACTCATATTATGAATGGGAGGTCAAAGATCCCCTAAAATAGTCTTGTGTGGTATTTTAAGGCCGTGTTCATGGCTCTGAATCCAAATAATTATAATAAAGGCCTTAGGCCCTTATTTCATTCCCCAACCAATGTCAAGGCTCCAAAATTGGTCCATGGTGGAAAATTCCTATCAAAGGTGTCACAACAAAATGCCTCTAATTCGTGTCAAAGGTATCTCAAAAAAATGCCTATATAAACTATGTGTTGCATTTATATTCATGTTTGTTGGTTTGAGGCCTCATCCCCTTGAATTTGAAGACAAATATTTAGGGCCTTAGGCCCTTTATTTCATCCCCCCACCAAATCCAAGGCCTTGAGATTGGTTCATGGTGGGTGTTAGCACTGAGAGTCACCCTCAAATTGCTAGAGGATAAGCCCAGTACCCATCAGAATGTTTGGTGGATGTTGGTTTTATGAGTGGAGGTCAAATAGACAAAACTCAGTACAATAATGATTTTAATACAAAAACTGGACAAGAAATGCACAGGGAAGTGAGGGCCTCATTAACTTTAGTTGGTGATTTGAGTTTAAGTATGAGCAGAAGGAAGACTTAGTGAGAGGGGTGAAAAAGACTGTTATGGGCATCCGACCTTCAAGCAGCTTGGTGAAGAAAAAATCAGGCTCAAGAGCACTCTTGAACTCGATTTTTAGACACCGAAATAAGTCACAGTAGCGTAATAATCAAGCCTAAATTATCAGGTAACTAAAACAAGTCGACTAGATCCTCCATGCCCGAGCCTTTCAACATAAGGGGAAATAAGGTAATAAGGAAGCTGACTAAAACTGGTCACAACAATACTATAATCAACCCTACATTACAATAGAACTACAACCCTTGACTGGATCCTCCATGCCCGAGTGTTTTAGCACAGTTTTTACAAAGAGATGAGAGAAGTTGACTTCTATTAATGTGAAAGTCTCAAATTTGATACATAACTAGAGAACATTTATGGCATAAAAAATTATACAGTAGGGAGCTTTGCTCAACCAGTTTACGACCCCCTAAACAAATCTTGAACTGATCTATTTATACTCAGATAAGTCCAAAAATTACTAGGGATGTGATATGGCCATTCCATTCAAATCCTTTCATCTGCACCTTCCTCTGTCAGACTGTTCGTGTATCCTCCTGGAAAACGCAAACTTAACTCAGCATGGGTTTTCAGGAAAAATCATCCATTGTGGTACCTCGGACTGGCAACTCTCTCTCCACGGCTAGATCACCCACACCTTCTATTTATGGAGTGAGTCGAGGTTTCAACCACCACTCCTTTCTCATCAACTGATCTCGCGTCGGGATAGAGAGGAGGCTTAACACCTAGGGGGGTGCCACATGGTGCTCTCGGATTTGACACTATATAAGCACGTGATTGTCGAGCCGTCAAAGGCAGTTTGGACCCATGCCATTTTTGGGCCCACAATTCACCACTAACTGCCACATAGCTCTTACGTTATACCATGGTTTCAATTGCGGGACCGCTCATGAATTTTATCTTTCGAGCATGTTGTGTCCCCGCAATGGAGCATGGTCATTGATCTGGCCCCGGTCCACAATTTGGGCACCTCTACTGACTTAGAATCCCCGCTAAATTTTATCTGCTCACCAACTCTAAGATCCTCCTAACCCCGCTTAGAGATGGTGCTAATTTTGGCGTTGAACAAGAACACCTCCCGGAGGATGATCTGACATGGAGGCCTGACATCACTATGATGACGTGTGGCAAATGGAGGGGTGACATGTGTCACTCGAAAATAGGTAGAAGAAATGTCCAAACAAGCTTGAAATGAGTGCCATGTGTCTACACTAATGGCTGCCACGTACTTTGGACTTCGGAGCCCGAGAGGGGTCTGCTTGTAGAATTGGCATAAATATGGGCCTGGAGTGATGTGGCGACCTGAAATGAAGGATGGAGCTTCGAATTGGACGATGACCGTTGATTCTGATGGACACACGACATTGATCAATGGAATTCGAGAGAAATCACTCTGGATGAAGTCGGGGTTGGAGATGTTGAAACTCCCGAAGTCCAGATTCTCGAAGTAAACTTTTGATCGTCTGATCTAGAAGGATGCGTGGTGCTTGATTTGCAACTTTGGGGATTCTTCCTAGACATTAATCCTCGTGCAAATTTGACATGTTGAATATGCGCGAGCCATTGATTTGATCGCGATCTACGATCTGGGAAAGCCCCACCTTTGTTGTCATGCATCACTATTGGAGGGACCCTTCTTCCTGCTGCAAAGATCAACGACTCACAATTACTTCGGGATTTTGGGCTTTGAGCATTCGAGCCTTCTCTTCTGCTTTCTCGTGCAATATTTCGAAGTGCCAAAATACAAAGTGAGAGATATGGCGACACGTGGCCTCTTGATCTGGATGACCGAGATTTACTTCAGGAATTCAGGCTTCATTCCTTCGGGACCTTTGCACACTCCTCAACTAGAAAATCCCACAATAACTTTTCTCACAACTCAGATCTGGCGTCGCACGTCCCTTTGATTGATGGCCCATATTTGCTCTGACTTTCGGGACTTCAGACTTTTTGGACAAATGACTCTTACAATCCTTTGGAGTCCCAACTTCCACAATGTTTCCCCACCTTCGATTCCTCCCTAATGAGATCTGATGACCCAGACTCACCTTTTCTAGATCTTCAAGCCTTTGATTGATGCTAAAACTCCTGCAACTTTATAAGTCCGAATACCTGGGCGCCGCTAATCTGAACTTCATAGGGGATCCCCTCCATTGAAAAATGACACTCGCCTGTTGCTTTTGTTTCAAGTCCTAAATGGACTATTCTGAGAGTTACGCTTTGTGCCCATGGTTGTTTCCTGTGTAAACAATGATTTGGACATCTTGTTGCGGGCTTGGGAAAACAGAGTGACCAGTGATTGAAACAAAAGGTGATGAGTGTTCATCCTTATAAAAACAAAAAAGCCTTGGACTGAGATGACTTAGGCATTATCAACATGCACCTACGACCCTTGACAAATTCATGTGATAATAGTGGGAAATTCCTCCTAGTAAAGACAAACACATTCCCAATCAAAGTCTGCATATCCCTTACATAGTCCATGTGTCATTGTTTGATACCTCTTCCATGATAATTATGATAAATAATCAACATTTAGGGCCCTAGACTCTTGGTTTCAACCCCTAGCTTTACAAAGGCCTCAATACTTATTCATAGTGCACAATACCTCCTAATGTTGCTCACATATTTTTATTTTGAGGCCAAATATCCCCTATATATGTCATACATGATTGTTTTAGGCCCCATTCATATATGTCAAGCTAGAGAACCCTCATATAGGTACTAATTCATTTGTTTCATTCCCTGGCGATTGACAAGGCCCAAAAATTGGTATATGGTGTGCAATACCTATTAAAAATAATCATATTCTTAGTGGGAGACTAACTATCCCCTATAATGGTGATTCCTAATGTATTGAGGTCTCATTGATGAACATTAATCCCTAAAAGCATCATTCAGGTACTTTAAGCCCCTTGATTTCATCCCATAACCATTATCATGGCCCTGATATGTGTTTGTGGTGCACAACACCTCATAACAATTCTCATACTCCCACACTAAAATGAAATGTCCCATAAATAAATATTTTTGGTTTTCTATACCACCTAAGAACACTCATAGTGTTAGTCAAAGTCGAAAGATTGACTACATAGGTTATGAGTGGTTTTTTTAGGCTTCTTCCATGACCATCAAAATTGAGAAACATCATTCATGACCTGACCCCCTTGACTTCATCCCCTGATATTGTGAGGGTCTTGAAACATGGTTTTGGTGTGCAATTACCCCTTCTAGTGCTCATGCAATGTTATCTAGAAATAAGAGATCCCCTATAATGGTAATGTGTGGTGGTTTGAGGCCTTGTTCATAAATGTTGATCTTGTGAAGCCTCATTGAAGGCCTAACACCCTTGATTTCATCCGTTCAACATTTTCATGTCCCTAATATGTGTCTTTGGTGCATAATACCTTCTAATCACATTCATACTCTTAGTGGGAGGAAAAATTTCTCTTGCAAAGATCATGTGTGGTTGTTTGATGCCTTTTCCATGACCCTTAAGCCCAAGGAATATTGGTTATGGCCTTGGACCCTTGATTTCGTACCTTGACCAATTACATAGTGTTGATACTTGTTTTTGGTGCATAATACCTTCTAACGACACTCATATTCCCATGCAAATATGAAAGATCCCCTACAAAACATTAGGGTTCTAGATGGATTCCTCATTCATTTGTGTTGAGCATGATAAAACTCATTAATGTCCTAATTCATATATTAGTATCAACAAACTTCATGGACCAAAAGGAAATACTCACGTATTTCGCTTTACGTTTATTAATGAAAATAACAATGCCTTCTATTAAGACAATATAGGTTCCAATTCTTTCATTTACAAGGAACCATGTATGGTCATGAGTAATATTTTTAATGTGTTAATTATGAGTAGGACTAGTCTCCATAATCACCCATGTTTTATATTGGAATAAAAATGATTGTCCTATGCGCCATATAAGACAATTTTTCAATTACGAAAAAGAACTCTCTATGTAGCATATCTCAAGTCCATAAAAATAAGGGTTGAGTAAGACTTAAATAAGTTGAAGCCCAATTTATTCATAATCTTGAGGGGCATGACACTATAATGAGCATCTATGTCCATGTCACATTCATTTAAGATATTATTACCATTGTGCATCAAAACATAGAAGTTCTTCATCAATCCCACTAATGTCTTTATCTTTAGTTTGGAAAGAAGGGTAGGTTACCTTATTAATATGAGTTAGAAGGTATTATTCTTCCAAGAGAGATAAGTAATTAGATATTTGGAAAGGTAGGTAAGCATAGGTTTAAGTTCATACTTGGATATGAGGTAAGGAAATAATTGTTGTCACACATAATGCATATATGTTATTAATCGGTAAAAACATCAATTGGTGTAGGATTCAAGCCCTTTTCTCTACACCCCATAACAAAAATCTTTACAATTGTACACATAATACTATTATTTTCTAAAAGCATCCATTTTTTAACATTTCTTCATAGATATAAAAAAACTCTCTCATATTTTTTGATGGGGAATCTACAGAGGAGAATTTGCAAAGTAGAGAGGAAGATGCTTACACCTAAACAAATAGAAGAAAAAAAGGAAAAAATAAAGGGAATGAACATTGAATCATAGGAATTCAACAAGGAAGACAATAGCACCCCCCCCCCCCTCTACAAATGAAGGTTGAGAGTTTGACATACTAGAAAATAATTTTAACCTCCTGACAAGAGTCAAAGTGATCAAGGGATCAAATTTTGCTCAATTTTCAAAGTGCTCGGATTGAGACGAAAATAGTGTCATTGCGTCCGTCTCGTTTTCCTGATTCCGGCGGTATATTTATTTTCGCGAATGGAGTCCGTATGGAGGAGATATCGCGATTTTACCATCGAGTCAAAAAGGTCAAAGTTGGGTGCTGACTGTACCTGTTCGTACAGTCCGTACGGCCACGTGGAGGGCCGTACCTTTTGCTGACTTGGCAGAGGGGTGACGTGGCGAATGCTGGTTGGATGTTGATTGCCCAATGGAATGATGACACGTGTCATTTGCAGCGAATTAAAGTTGGACACGTGGCCCAATCACTGGGCTCCACGTGTCACTTTTTATTTGGCTAATTTGGTTATGTGTAAAAGTTTTGGAGAGCCCGCGGGGTTCGACCCCGGGACCTCTCCCCATGGTCAAAGTCTTAATACTCATGCGCTAGCCAACTGTCCGTCCCTTGTTCCTTGTTACAAGGGCGAGGAATATTATATTTGAATTTGTAATGTTTTATATTGGAATGGGGGGTCGGGCCGGGGCTTAGCCCCGACCCGTGGCTATATGCAACCATATATATGACCAAGGCATAACACTTTCGACGCATGCATATTGTTTGAACCATATATTATATTGTATTGTATTATTACAATACATTGCAATGTATTTGTATGTGTTATATGTTGGTGCGTGGGTTTGAACCCGCGACCCGTAATATATTGCACGGGGTTTTAAATGTAACACATTGTTAATGTGCG
>ML782138.1:124295-143140 GCA_009831015.1 Picea engelmannii | reverse complement strand
AATGGCTTAAAGCCGACATAAATAAAATAACATTACTAATCTAAATTACAACTAATGGCCTAAAGCCGACATAAATAAAATAGCATTACTAATCTAATATGCCCCAATTAAGGGGTAATGAGCCAATATTAGGGCTTAACAAACACCATCTTAACATGACACAAACTCACATTTTTTAGATGTTTAAAATTACCCACTTAGAGTTGTTATGAGGAAAATCTCTCTATGGCTAGGGTAAACCACAACAGAGGAAAATGACTACAGAAATCAACTCTATTCTCAAGTATGCTATATAAAAAAATATGCTAGAAAGAGAAAACAAAAGGCCTACCTCATCCAAACGTTCTATGAAGTCCACTGTTGAGCACTTGACCCAAAGCAATATACTTGCAACTATTTCTCAACAAACAAGAAAAGAAAGCATATGGTGATAATATATGATGTTAGAAAATTAGATAGCATAATCCATTAATATACATAACAAATACACCCATGGATAATAATTCAAATATTTGAGAGATATCAATTGGGTGGGAAAAGAGTATTTCTATTAATATATGATCAGCAGAAGTGAAAAAGTTATAGACTTATGTGTCGACATGGTTTGGAACCGAGAAACTATGTTCCTTCCAGCTGGGCCTCCACCACTTCAATCCTTCACCAAAGGCAAGCTCATAGAAGAGAGACAATGAAGTTCTCAATCAATAAGGGAAGAGCTTGGGGGATGAACATTGTGTTCAGACTTAAAGGAAAAAGGGATGCAGACTCAATATGAAGTAAATAATTTCTCCAGAGTAAATTTTCTCACAAAGTTGAATTCTTTCCCCCCTTTTCCATAGCTCGGAATTGGCCCATTTATAGCCTTCAAATGGAATTGAAGGGCCGATTAGGAACATTTCTAGTATATGGAAGGACAAGGATCATATAGCTCTTGTCGTGACATGGAAACCTAACACCATTTTTCATTTTTGGGAAAAAATCCCAATGTACGTGGGTTGTAGTGGTGCAACCTGCGTATATGCATGTTGTATAGTAGGCAAGGTGTGTACATGTGGAAAAATGTTTTTTTTAGCTCTAGGATTTGCAAAAAGGGATGAAAAGTCTGCATAGGGAAATGGAAAAAGGCCTTCTATGCAAGATTTCATAGGGTGAGGAAAATATTTCTATAACATATGCATCCTAATGTGTGAGGTCAAAGGAGTATCTGCGATGGCCGAAATACATTATAAAAACACCTAGAAGTGAAGTGATGGGGAGCCAGTTGGAAGAACTAGTTGCTCATTACATTCTACACTAACTTTGCATACATGGCTTCCAATTTGAATTACACTATAGATCCATGTAAAAATATACCAAAAAACTGTCTGTGGCCATGAGTAGGCAAATACAAATGTGATTACATGCCAAAGGTTGTCATAGTCATGAACAAGGCCTAATAGAACTAGTCTCAAAATGAATCTGAAGATATCTATATACAATGGAGTACAATCTGATCTCCCATGATAATTGAAGTCATATAGGTACAGGTCCAATGAAAAGGAAGAAACACCTTAGGAAAGTTGTGGCCACATACTGATGTCTTCAAGTCTTCTAGACAATCCGCCAAAGGTGCAAGTCTACATCATGTGAATAAAGGAGTTGATATCGAACACAATGAGACATCATTTGATTACTAGTCATTGAGGTATATCATTAACAAATGTGAAACAACCTACCAATAATGAAAGTAGGTGTCAAGGCACCGAGTACATTCTTACAAGTGTGAATAAAGGAGTCGGTGTTGAACACCTAAAGAATCCATCGATCAAGAGACATTGATGTATTCCCAATTGTCGATGGTGAGAGAACCTGCCACTAATGACTGCAAGCCTCTAGGTACTCATAAGACTCTAGGTCTTGTTTCTAGAATAGATGAGTTGAAGTCGATGGAAGGATACCCAATGAAAGGATATCATTAAGGAATCTCTCATCATTCAACACAAGGTACAAAGTAGGAGATTCATGATTTGGAGGAAATTAGACAAAGAACATGTTCAAGAACCAATGACCCTGTGCGTATTTCGCATGTGCCAAGTGAAATTGGTACACGAAAAGGACCCTTTGAATAGAAGCCAATGAGGAAAACTGCTAACAAAGGCGAGGAAACCACCAATAAGGATAATGGAATCCAAGACACTGCATAAATCCCAATGTGTGAATAGATGTTTTGTCGTTGAACATAAGGGAAACCACCTAGTCAATGACCAATGATGAAATGTCGGCTGTTGGGTTCAAGGTTAACTACCAATGATGAAAGTAGGACCAGGGTGCATGATAGGACTACAGTATCATGTGATTCTGAGACAAACTGAGGGTATGGCCAACATGAAAAGTCAAGAGTTATGAGAAATGACCGACACAGGTTGATAGACTTCCTTTGAACAAGAACATGAGGTATATGGAAGACTCTTCCAGCATAGACTCAATGATGAAACCATGAGATGTAGGAAGCATCAATGAAATTCTCCATAGGGACTGGAAGAGTAACCGGTCAGTAGAGAAGACTCTCTGTAATTCCTCTTATCCTCTTCCTTTCTAGTGGATTAGATTTTTAAATTAGGTTTCAAAATTTGAGTAAATTAGGGCACAAATTGAGTAATTTGGTGTACACGGGCTACCATTCATCGGGTCACATATACGTGAGGTTATACACGATTGTGAAAAATACAGGTTGCGTGTATTCAGCCTTATACACGACTGTAAATGTAGAATCCCACATAAAAGTCCGTAATCAATGTTTTATATGGTTGCTAACTCAAAAATTGATTTTTATCTGGCAGGATGGCACTAGAATGGAGGGAAAGAGAGCACGAGGAGGTAGATGTTTCTATGGACAGAGATCTCATGGCTCAAATGGCCTTGAAAATATGTGGCTTATATAAATTGTGGGCACTCAAAGGGATGAGGGCCTAGGTGAGGTTTCTTGAGATTCTTGTGGATTACTAGGATCCTAACAGTGAGAGCTTCAACCTCGATGGGCAACCATTGAGGATTGAAATCGAGGATATATACTTTTTGACTGGGTTATCGCGTCGGGGTGAGGTGGTGAACGTCAAATCCCAAGGGGTTGGGAGCAGTATGAAGATAGAGGAGTACATAGACGCTCACTGTGTAGTAGGGACCCTGAAGGTCGGGAGTCAACTCCCCATCCGAGCGATAAACAATCTCATCCTCAAGATTGTTGTCCTTGTGTTGACCAAGATCACAAGATC
Organism: Picea engelmannii; assembly: GCA_009831015.1. Classification (NCBI taxonomy): domain Eukaryota; kingdom Viridiplantae; phylum Streptophyta; class Pinopsida; order Pinales; family Pinaceae; genus Picea; species Picea engelmannii. Next base: position 139,889 of record ML782138.1, on the reverse strand, counting down.
AAATTCGTTGCACCAGGCATCAAGGTCTCTTATGTTCTATTTTGTAGAGTTCTTGAGACCCATAGTATATGATTGGTGTACCTCACTACTGGCTAATATGAAGAGCTAGTTGACATAGTGCAAATAGGGTGGCAAGAGGAACTTCGAGTTTGCCTATATCTTTTGAATATTTTTCTTCGAGTGGGTTCCATTTTGGGACCTAGAGTCAAAATCATTCCGAGAGGACCTCACGATCCATCCATGGCACGGTGGACTGAGGTAATGAGACGGCAAGGGGGAGGTAGGGTGCCCACACCCTACAATGGTGAATTCTTCTACTAGTGGAGGTGACAGGTCATTTCTCTGGATGACTACCTCTATGCAGGGATTGACTTCAGAGGGGACCCTGACATGCCACTTCCACCAAGGACCGCCTACGGGGACATAGGTATGTCAATGTTTTTAAATATTTCATTTTTTGTATTTTTTTATAGTAAAACAAAAATATTTTTGGATGATTCTTAAGTACTAACTAGACACTTGTGTGATATAGACGTGGTTCTGCGATGACTAGATGGGCTTGACATCATTAGAGGCACCGAGGAGATGAGGCGGCATGAGGAGAAGCAGAGAGGTCCTTCAAAAAGTGCAAGGAAACCTGTCGCATTTGACTCAAAGGATTCTGATGGTTCAGTTAGAGGATCTGATGGAGGCCATGCAGTGACAAGTGGTTGGAGTGCCCAGAGCTTGGGTGTGACACTTTCGGCATCTCACAAACGTCATAGTTTGTTATCATGACACACATCTGGTGCCACAGGCATATATGTCATGGATCTTGTATTATCGGTTGTATATGTGTATTGAGGGTGTTAGCACCAATTTTGTACTATAAATATCATATTTTTTGAAATATGTATAAAACAGGGATATTCGGATTTACTTATATTACAATGTGTACATTGATGAGATGGTTTTATTTGCTTTAGTTACGTGACAAATTCCAATCTAAAACGAAATTAACATAAGCATCGGATACATTATTAGAACTCCTAGGAATGTGATAATAAGTAATAAAATCAAACTGTTGTTCTAACATACGTACCCATAGGAATCATTATAGTAAAGTAGGATCACACACACAGTAACTTTCGTTCAACTAACATACTACTAACTGGGAATCTAGGTGAACCTGTAAAGAGAGAATACCATGTGAGATAGCATGGTGCAAAATTTCTATAATGACGCTATATTAAACCACATTATTCATGGATGGCCCTAGGGATACGCCACTTGAAGACACCAGTAGACCCTTGGGTGAGTAAACCACCCAAGTGGTAGAAGCTGTTAGCGATATTTCTTGTAAAGAGGGATAGAGCACAAAAGAATGGGTTAAAAACCCACTTGTCCAAGGTTTCGGATGATAATGCACCCAAAGTAAATCACGAGCAAGTTCGAATGGAAGCGATTTGTGCACCCGGATCAATGGTGCATGTTGAATTCTGGACCCCCCTTACCTTTCTACCTTTAAGTGGGGGGGGGGGGGGGGGGGGNGGGGTGCACCTTTCCGACAGCCCGGATCAGCGCACCCGGATCAATGGCGATCAAGACCATTCCGGACCCCCCCTGCCTTTCTACCTTTAAGTGGGAGGGGGGGTCCGGAATCGCAGATGCACCTTTCCGACGGTCTAGATCGATGCGCCTGGATCGACAGCTCATGAGCAGCCGAATCCCTCTCAGCTACCCTGTCTTTAACCTGCGTGGGCCATTTTCCTGTCGTGTCATCTTCCTTTCCACCTTTTCCCCTGCTGACATGTGTCATCATCCCACCTTCCCATCTTTGGTCCACGTGGTCCTCCCTTCTTTTCACCATCCACTCGTTGCTTGCCATGTGTCCCACTCCTTTCCGCGTCAGCCTATCACCCAAAGGTAAGTTCGTTACCTCCCGCCTTCCTCCTTTCCGCTTGAATTTTTCCGCCATGAATCATCCTCTGTCACCCTTCCCATACCTCACCACTTCTTCCACGCCCTCATAATCCGATGCCATCACCCCTATCATGCGCCCCGTCATTCGCTTAAAGGCCTCCATGCTTATCCCTCAAGCCATTCAGTTATTCCAGGTGGCAGCGCGAGAAGTCTTTCACATCCCAAGGTGCTGAGTTGGCCAGATATTCCTCGATCCCAAGAAAGCAGTTATTGAAGCGATTGGTGGTGGTTAGACATCGTCTCCACCATAATGGGGATGTCCTGCAATGAATTAAAGGCACGTCGATTCGCCGATGAAACTGTCAGAATATCGATCGCGTCTGCCATAAGTTGCACGACCATTCAAAGATTACAGCTATAGAGTGTCAGAAGCCATGCAGACGCAAAGCCTTCAATGCAGTATCTTGGTTCTGCTGCTGTTGTTATTTTGAGTATATGTAGGCATTTTTGCCATTTTTGTATGGATCGATGGTAGAGCTTAGCTCCTGACTGTAAAGTTTCAGTGAACATTCTGGTTTCCTGGTTATGCCTCTGTGTTTGATACTTCTTGGTTTATAACAAACAATTCTCCCTTTTCCATCTTTGTTTCGTCGTATGCCTGAGAGTCCACAGTCGAAGGATTAGCATGGATTGAACAATCTTGTTATGATAAAGGATTTGTTGTGACATCGTTGTGACCTCTGGTGTCCTGTGTTTGAATATAAAAGGATTTTGTATTCGAATGCTTTCTTCTCTAGTCTGTTACGAACCAGATGTTTGTGACAGGCCTGCGCATTCTTCTCATGCAAGTCTTCCCCCTACTCACCCTTTATTGCAACTCACTATTTGAAGTTTATCAAGACCTCATTCTTTCATGCATTCTCGGCACTGGTTTCTAAGTTGAGACGATATTGTTCTGAGTTTACTTCCATTAGATCACCCCTTTCAAACAAATCGTGACATTAAACTGATGGGCATCGGGCTCTGCTCCTGCTAGCAATCCAGGGGTGACTTCCGGCTCCAACATATCTGGCGCCATTGCCGAGGACGAAGTTGAATATTTTCCCCAGGATTGAACAAAAAAGATCATCTGATTCTGAAGGTGCATCAGATATCAGAACTTGAAGATTGCTACCGTGCACCTGGCGACTCCACTGTGATGACTCCGCTGGGAATAACCCACTTTATCAACTTTGGCTTCGAGAGGCAGACATACGAGGTCTAATCCACACTTGCCTTTAGCTACACCAGGAGCTGACGCAGAAGCAGTACGCAGAAAGGGAAAGAAAGCAACAAAAGAAGTTTCCTTCGCTGAAACAAGTAATACGCCCTCCCCTTCTGTGAGAACTCCATTTTTAGATTCTCAGCTTCCTAGTCGTCCTTCTTCCGAGGTTTCACATTTTCTTAACTTTGGGAGTGTTCCTGCTGAGTTTTCTCCTCCTGGTTTGGTATCAGAAAGAGAAATCCTTGTCACTCCCCCTTCCCTGGAGGTCTTGCCTCATCACAGACCTCGATCTTCCGAAGATTTCACCACCCCTCCTTCTGTTGTTACTGTTGCACAGAGAGAAGCGATTGCACACTCAGGTCCCTTGGCTTCCTCTCTATTTTCTCCGTTGTCTCCTCCAAGAACCTCTGTTCCAACATCTCCCATTCACATTCCTTCTCCTCCGAACTCTCCTCTACCTAATATCCCTATGGCTGGTGCTAATCCCCCTTTGAATAGAATGGATGCCATAGTTGCTGCCAGGTATGCTCCTTTGATTCTCCCCCATCCTCTCAACCCTCTCCTTCCTGGAGACTATTTGAAATACATGCCCAAGTTCAGTGGGGAGGGGGACATAACTGCTGAGGAGCACTTGGATGCTTTTTACAGTTATGCAGACAACCTGAATATCGAAAGTGAAGATGTCTGGATGAGGGTCTTTGTCCAGAGCCTAGATGGAGAGGTGAGGAAATGGTTCCGAGGCCTGGCCCCTGGATCTATTGCTGGCATTGAAGCCTTGGATAACGTTTTCTTGAGGTAGTGGGGAGACATAAAAGATTATATGTATTACATGACAGAGTTCGGTCTCTGAGGAATATGGAAGGAGAGTCTGTCTCAGACTTCTCCAAAAGATTTAATAAGATGTATAACAAGATTCCTGCAGAGATTAAACCCTTGGAGGCCTCTGCTCAAATTTCTTATGCTAGCGCATTTGATCCTGATTTCTGTCTTGTGTTAAGAGAAAGAAGAGCCACCTCTCTAGCTCAGATGCAAGATGCAGCTATAGAAGTGGAATCCAACATATTGGAAGTTGAAAGACTGAGGAACCAGGCCAACACAGACAGAAGAAAGGAAAAGCCGAAAGCCTCAACTTCCGACCCATCGCTGCCCAACCCTCAAATAAATGAACTGACCCGAGTTATGAACCTCCTCAAAGAAGAGGTGGAAATATTGAAGGTGGAGAGGAAGAAAATGAACAAGGGCCCCCAGAACACCGAGAACAGGGCAGGTTTTAGAAGGCCAAATAATTTCGCCCCTCCAACTATGCACAGAGAGAAGGAAAGAGACAGAGATGACCAAATAATTCAGGCTCCCTTCCAGAACAATTTTGTGGCTGATGAGGAACAAGAGGAAGTAGACAAGCCCGAGTCAAAGATCCACAGTTTAAAGGTCACTCCCCCTTTCCCTCACCTGACCCAATCAGCATATGAAGAGTTTCTCATGGATAGTCAGCTAAACGAATTAAGAAAAGGAGACAAAGCTGGTGGTGGTCGAGGCAGGTACAACTTGAGATTAGACAAGAGGCCAATAACACCCAATGTTCCTGAGCCATCCACTAGAGTAGAGAGGCCTGCTAATGAAGTAGCAGACAGAGGTAAGAAGGCCCAACCCCTCTCTCCCATTGTTCAAAGTCATGCTCCCGAAATTAGAGAAATTCCAAAGCCCACGTCTTCTTTCAATTTCGAACATGAAATTCAAAAGATCGGAATTCTTGTGCCACTCACTGAGTTAATTAAACATGGGGAATTCAAAAAGCGCTTCCCTGAGCTGTTGAAGTCCAAAGCCCCATACCCTCTCACAGACTCCATAAACCTCCAAGATGAAAGGCCTGCAGTTGTCCTAGGTCCCATGGTAGAAGACATAGATGATTCATCCCCTCCCTTCTACACATCCCTGAACATACATGATAAAGTGCTGCATAATTGCCTTATGGATTCAGGGGCCTCCCATAACCTCATGCCCAAAGCTATCATGGAGGAATTAGGACTGGAAGTCACCCGAGCCTATCATGACCTCTATTCTTTTGACTCCAGGAGGGTTCAGTGTTTGGGAGTCATCAAGGACTTAGGTGGTCTCCCTGTTTCAGCTGCCCATGAAGAGTATGGTCATGGATATTGTGGTAGCTGATGTTCCCCCTAAGTTTGGCATGCTGTTGTCAAGATCCTGGATAAAGAGACTGGGGAGAACCTTGCAGATGGACCTCACATATTCCACCATTCCAGTTTTTGGGGGGGAACACAGGAGATTATACAGAGAATCCCAGCTAGCCTACATTGTCAGTGATGAAGCCAGCCCTACCAATCATCCCATCTATGATTTGGACACTGACTTAGGCTCCAGTTTACTACAGCTTACCAACACCCCTGAGGCCCCTTTACAGATAAAAAAGAAGCCCACTATTAATCAGGAGACCTCCCCTCTAACCACCTCTGTTTGGAAGATGTTCTTTGATGGAGCTTCCTCCAGTATGGGTGCAGGTGCTGGAGTGATATTCATATCACCCTGTCAAGAGACCATATCTCTGTCATACAAGCTTGAATTCGAAGTCACCAACAATGTGGCGGAGTATGAAGCTTTGGTTCTGGGATTAAGGGTTGCAAAAGAAATGGAAATTAAGGAGATAGCTGTGTTTGGAGATGCAGAACTGATTGTCCAGCAGGTCAAAAATGTTTATCAGACTAAGCATCCTCGTCTCAGGAGTTACAGGAACAAGGTATGGGACCTGGTCGATAGCTCCTTCCTAGCTTTTAACATTTCCTACATTCCAAGGGAGGAAAATGCCTCAGCCGATTTCTTGGCTTTCACAGCTAGTGTGCTCGAATTTCCCACGCTGCCCACTACCAGCTCTGATGTTGAAATAAAGTACAGACCTTCTATACCAGACAATGTCAAACACTGGAAGGTGTTTGAAGATGATCAAGAAATTGAGAAATTCCTCCAGTCCATTGATGAATTTTCCACAATGCACATAGACGAGAACCCCGAGAGGAAGATGACCATCACCCTGGGGAATTTGTGAATAGAATTGCTGATCACCAGATCATTCAGCTACCCAGCAACCACATACCGAGGGGACTAATTCCATTAGAAAGGATGTTTGATGGGAATGATGTGGCAGTGAAGGGTAAAGTCTCAGGTGAGGATGACGACACAGCTAAATGCAACATAGGCACATCTGAGGAGCCTAAGTTTGTCAAGCTGTCAAGGAGTTTGACTGGGGAGCAGAGGACCGAATATACTAAGTTGTTGAAGCAGTTTGCTGATGTGTTTGCATAGACCTACAAAGACCTCAAAACGTATGACACATCAGTCATCGAGCACAAGATCCCACTAAAAGAGGAGGCTAAGCCATTTAAGCAGAAGCTGAGACAGATAAATCCCATGCTGCTACCTGTTATGGAGAAGGAAGTGAAGAAGTTGTTGGATGACCAAATCATCGTCCCCTTGAGATACTCTAAATGGGTGGCCAATTTGGTCCCAGTGAGAAAGAAAAGTGGGGAAATCAGACTCTGCGTCGATTTCAGGAACCTGATCAGAAGCTCCAGAAAGGACAATTATCCCCTGCCTAACATGGAACACATTCTTCAGAGGGTAACTGGTGCATCAAGGATATCCATGATTGATGGTTTCTCTGGATACAATTAGATATCAGTCATGCCTGAGGACAGAGAGAAAATAGCATTCACCACTCCTTGGGGCACATTCATGTATGCCAAAATGCCCTTTGGGTTGATGAATGAAGGAGCAACGTTTCAGTGAGCCATGGACATAGCATTCGTTGGGGAGAAGGACCAGTTTGTGGTGATATATTTGGATGACATCACAGTCTTCTCCAAGACTGACAAAGAGCATTGCTGCCACTTGAAGAGGGTTTTCCTGAAATGTCGGAGGTATGGCCTATCTTTAAACCCCAGAAAATCATTGTTTTCCATGAAGGAGGGGAAACTATTAGGCCATATAGTATTAGCAGAGGAAGTAAGAATTGATCCTGACAGGGTAAAATCTCTTCAGACCCTGTCACTTCCCAGGTCTAAGAAAGAAGTTCAAGCCTTTTTGGGGAAGATAAATTTTCTGAGGAGATTTGTTTCAAATTTTGCCGAGCTGGTGAAACACATCACAACCATGCTCAGAAAGGGAAATGAAGTAAAATGGATTGCTGAACCCAGGGAGTCTTTTGTCTGAATAAAGAAGGCATTGACTGAGGCTCCTATGCTCATCAGCCCAGATTATTCCAAAGACTTTTTGATATTTTCTTTTGCTTCCTGTGACACAGTAGCTGCAGTTTTGTTGCAGAAAAATGATCAAGGACGAGAACAACCTATTGCTTTCTTTAGCAGAGCACTGAGAGATGTAGAGCTCCGGTACGAGATCATGGAGAAACAGGCTTATGCCTTGGTGAAAGCTCTCAAATCTTTCAGAGTCTATGTCTTGTATTCAAAGATCATTGCGTATGTCCCTTCAGCCTCTGTGAAGGACATCCTCATACAGCCTGACATAGATGGAAGAAGAGGTAAATGGATCGCCAAGATCCTAGAGTTTGATTTGGAGATTAAGCCCACCAATCTGATAAAAGGGAAAGGCCTAGCCAAGTTGTTGGCTGAATCAAATTGCAGGGCCTTGGGAATCAATCTCATCAATGAGCAAGCTGAGTCATCTAGCAGTAATTCCCAGATCACCATACCACTAGCAGCATATCCCTGGTACAGGGATATCATGTACTTTCTACAGGAATTAAAGCCCCCTGACGGATTAGGAAAGAGTAGGTCCAGAGCTCTGAAACTCAAAGTAGTCAAATATTGCCTCATCAATCGAGCCCTATACTGGAGAGACCCTCTGGGGATACTATTAAAATGTCTGGACCCTCTGCAAGCCCAGAAGGTAATGTTTGATTTTCATAGCAGTCTCTGCAGAGGTCATCATTTTTGAAAGACCACAACCTACAAAATTCTCCGGGATGGGTATTACTGGCCTACTTTGTTCACTGATGTCTACAGAGAAGTCAGGGCTTGCATTAAATGCCAGAAGTTCTCAAGCAAACAACAACTCAAATCTCTGCCATTAAATCCTGTAGTAGTTTCGGCACCTTTTCAACAGTGGGGATTGGATTTCATCGGAGAGATTCATCCTCCCTCAAGTGGCCAGCACAGATGGATCCTCACTGCGACTGATTATTTCACCAAGTGGATAGAGGCTGTCCCTACCAGAAGCACTTCTCACAAAGTAATCATCAGCTTCCTGGAGGACATCATAGCTAGATTTGGACGCCCTAGCAAAATTGTCACTGATAATGCTTCCCCATTTCGGTCTGAGCCTCTGGTCAAGTTCTGTGAACAATTTGGAATTGCACTGATTCACTCCACTCCCTACTATCCTCAGGGAAACGGATTGGCAGAGTCCTCCAATAAAAGCCTGATCAAGCTCATCAAAAAGCTGCTGGAGGACAATCAGAGGGCCTGGGATTCAAAGCTCAAATTTTCTCTCTGGGCTGATCGAGTGACAACAAAGAAATCCCTGGGTCTCTCACCTTTCCAGCTGGTTTACGGAATAGAGGTCATTTTCCCCACTCACCTTGCCTTACCTGTGGCAAATCTCCTTCAAGACTATGAAGGAGAACCAAATCATGTGCTCAGAAGAATTCACCAGATGGTGGAAGTGCAACAGGTCAGAGAACAGGTCATGGACAGAGCCTACAATCATCAGCAGAAGATCAAGAAGGCTTTTGACAAGAAGAGCAAGAAGAAGGAGTTTGAGCAGGGTGATCTGGTGCTCAAATGGGATGCACCCAAGCAGGAAAAGGGAAAACACAGTAAATTTGATGCCCTCTGGTTTGGGCCTTTCAAGATCCTCAAAGTATTTTCAAACAACACTTACAGGTTGCAGGATATGGAGGGCAATGAAGTTTTTAGCAGCCCAGTAAATGGGCATTTCTTGAAAAAATGTTTTCTGTGAGCCGCAGTCGGCTCTTTTTGTTTTGTTTTGTTTTGTACATATTGTTTCTGTTTTCTGTTTTTCGGACTAATAAATGACTCCATAGCCCAATAGCAAAGGCACTAAGTCTGCAAAAAGTTCTTAGAGCATCACAGGGATGACTCTATCCCCCATGGAGCCAAATGTTAGCTATATTTCTTGTAAAGAGGGCTAGAGCGCAAAAGAATGGGTTAAAAACCCACTTGTCCAAGGTTTCAGATGATAATGCGCCCAAAGTAAATCACGAGCAAGTTCTAATGGCAGCGATTTGTGCGCCCAGATCAACGGTGCATGTTGAATTCCAGACCCCCCTTACCTTTCTACCTTTAAGCAGGGGGGGTCCGGAATCGGGGGCGCACCTTTTCGATGACCCAGATCAGCGCACCTGGATCAATGACGATGAAGACCATTCCAGACCCCCCCTGCCATTCTACCTTTAAGCGGGAGGGGGGGGTCCGGAATCGCAGATGCACCTTTCCGACGGCCTATATCGATGCGCCTGGATCGACGGCTCATGAGTAGCCTAATCCCTCTCAGCTACCTTGTCTTTAACCTGTGTGGGCCATTTTCTTGTCGTGTCATCTTCCTTTCCACCTTTTCCCCTGCTGACATGTGTCATCATCCCACCTTCCCATCTTTGGTCTGTGTGGTCCTCCCTTCTTCTCACCATCCACTCGTTGCTTTCCACGTGTCCCACTCCTTTCCATGTTAGCCTCTCACCCAAAGGTAAGTTCGTTACCTCCCGCCTTCCTCCTTTCCGCTTGAATTTTTCCACCATGAATCATCCTCTGTCACCCTTCCCATACCTCACCACTTCTTCCATGCCCTCATAATCCGATGCCATCACCCCTATCATGCGCCCAGTCATTCGCTTAAAGGCCTCCATGCTTATCCCTCAAGCCATTCAGTTATTCCAGGTGGCAGCGCGAGAAGTCTTTCACATCCCAAGGTGCTGATTTGGCCAGATCTTCCTCGATCCCAAGAAAGAAGTTATTGAAGCGGTTGGTGGTGGTTAGACATCATCTCCGCCATAATGGGGACCTTCTGCAATGAATTAAAGGCACGTCGATTCACCGATGAAACTGTCAAAAGATCGATCGCGTCTGCCATAAGTTGCACGACCATTCAAAGATTGCGGCTGCAGAGTGTCAGAAGCCATGCAGATGCAAAGCCTTCAATGTAGTATATTGGTTCTGCTGCTGTTGTTATTTTGAGTATATGTAGGCATTTTTGCCATTTTTGTATGGATCGATGGTAGAGCTTAGCTCCCAACTGTAAAGTTTCAGTGAACATTCTGGTTTCCTGGTTATGCCTCTGTGTTTGAGACTTCTTGGTTTATAACAAACAGTTCTCCCCTTTCCATCTTTGTTTCATCTTATGCCTGAGAGTCCACATCGAAGGATTCGCGTGGATTGAACAATCTTGTTATGATAAAGGATTTGTTGTGACATCGTTGTGCCCTCTGGTGTCCTGTGTTTTAATATAAAAGGATTTTGTATACAAACGCTTTCTTCTCCAGTCTGTTACGAACCAGATGTTTGTGACAGGCCTGCGCATTCTTCTCATGCAAGTCTTCCCCCTACTCACCCTTTATTGCAACTCACTGTTTGAAGTTTATCAAGACCTCATTCTTTCATGCATGCTCGGCACTGGTTTCTGAGTTGAGACGATATTGTTCTGAGTTTACTTCCATTAGATCACCCTTTTCAAACAAATCATGACATTAAACTGATGGGCGTCAGGCTCTGCTCCTGCTAGCAATCCAGGGGTGACTTCCAGCTCCAACAGAAGCCAAGTTCCGTGTATGACGATTGGCTCCACATGTGAATACTAAGTAGACCGAAGACTCCGCTGAAATCTGCCAACCAAGGGAAAACTCGATAAGCAAGATGAAGATGAAAAGAAAGGGAAGAGATATATACACTAAATTACATTAGTATACAAAGAGTTCTTCCCAATCTTGGGGCTTAAGCGTAATATCTTTTCAAGTAGAGCCCATTCCTAGGCTCATCCAACATATTCCCTTCATAATATTCTAACCCATAGGCTCCTTTTTCTAAGACATGTTGCACGATATAAGGATCATGCCACATGGGTTTAAACTTGCCTACCCCCAGTGGTTCTTTGGCTTGATCATATAACAGGACCAAGTCACCCCCAATGTACAACCGAGGACAAATAGACTTATCGTACAGGACCTTGATATGTCTCTTTTTTGCCTCGATAATCGTACAAGCATCTCGATACTACTCGTCAAGACTCTCTAGGTGTACAAGGCATCTCTCGAGATCGGAAGTGTCAGGTAGGAGCGTGACTGCCAACTTAAGAGAAGGGATCTCACATTCAATAGGTAATATTGACTCCACACCGTGTACTAATTGGAAAGGGGAAAATCCAGTGGCAGTCTTAACCAAGGTTTGGTATGCCCAGAGTGAAGGATATAGCATAATATGCTAGTCAGATTTACTTTGGCTGACAGTTTTCTGCAAAATGGTCTTTTCTTGAGAGACTTGTTGATGGCCTCTACCTATCCATTTTCCTAGGCTTAGTAAGGGGAATAATTTCCATTTTTAAACCCCATATTAGATGCTATCTCTTCCATCATTTCATTCTGCAAGTGACCACCGTGATCAGTGAAAATATCACTCAGGATATCAAACTGGATGATAATTTGATTGAATACGAAGAAGGCGACAGTATTCCTATTGGATTTAACTATAGGCATGGCCTTGGCCCACTTAGTAAAGTAGTCAATGGCCACGATAATTTGTTGATGCCCCCAACTGAAGTTGGGTTTCAATCCATGAAGTCCACCCCCCACTTGGTGAAGGGACCGACGATAATGATTGGGTGAAGAGGGGGTGGATGCGAGCGCATTTCCCGAGTGAACACTTGGAAGGGGTGACACTTCTTAATCACTTCAACACAATATTTAAAGATAGATGGACAAAAATAACCAGCTCGCAAAATTTTCTGGGTTGTCGCAATCCTGGATAGATGACCACCACAAGCCCCACTGTGGCAATCATTTAGGACTGAATCAACTTCCTCATGAGTTAAAAAATGATGCAGGATATTGTCCATGCCTCAGCGATACAAAGTGTCACCGACGATAGTATAATTTAAGAATAGAGGGGCTTTCACAGTGCAAGATATTAGATATTATTTTTGGGATTAACTGCATAGTGTAAGTCATTAATCTATGACCCATATCCATGATATGGGTCATAGATTAATGAATTACACTACGCAGTTAATCCCAAAAATAATATCTGATAGTATAATTCTTATCTTGGTATCGTACACGTCGTCAATCATCTTGCGAGAGATGCTAAAGGAAATTCAAAGTTTGAAGATAGAGAACGATGTCTCCATACCAGGGGTCGGACGTTGATACAAGGAAAATGTGTTCGTCCACAAACGAATCAACATGAATAACATCCTCATATAATCGTGTAAATTCGGATATTAATTCCATGAAGACTAGTGATTTCTTGGATTTCATAGAAGAAAAATTGATATCAAATTCTTGTAAAATGACAATCCATTTATTATATTTTCCCCCTATGATATGCCTGGTAAGGACGTATTGAAATGAATTGACATCGGAAACCACAATAGTCTTCCAAATAAATATCTAATGGTGTAAACATTGGACTGTTTGAACGACAACCAAAGCTATCTTTTCAACGTGAGAATAATTGAGCTCATGAATGACTAAGTTTCGACTAAGATAGTAGATGACGTGCTCATGGAGCTCATCATTCTTCTGAACCAAAACCATACCAATTGTGTCCTCAGACGTGGCGATATAAAGAAAGTAATCCTTACTATAGTCAAGAGACTTTAGTAGAGGTGCCGATACCAAGGCTTTCTTCAGAGCATCGAATGGCTCCTCGGATCAATCATCCCAGATAAAAGGGGTGTCCCTCTTCAAAATATGCATTAAACCCTTAGTGATATTGGCATAGTTTACTATAAACCGATGTAAAAGGTTAGCTTTCCCCTGTAAACCTTGAATTTTCCAAATAGTGTGTGGGGGAGGTAATCAAAGTATTGCCTCAACCTTTAACGGATATACCATGATCTTGGTCTCAGAAACTAGAAATCCCAAAAGATGACTAGACCTAATGTAAAAGATGCACTTATGAGGGTTCAATCAGATTCTATAGTAACAACATCTTTCAAAAACTAGCCGAAGGTGCATAGAGTGATCCGCTCTCTTACGAGAGTGAGCAGCAATATCATCAAGGTAAGCTTCGACTATATTCTTAAGAACATGGAATGAAAAGGTCATAGCACGCTGGAAGGTTGCTCCGACGTTTTTAAGGCTGAAAGGCATTTTTCGGTATGCGAAAGTACCCCAAGGAAAAATAAATTTTGTCTTGTGATGATCCTTAGGTTTGATTTGAATTTGGTTATACCCTGAAAATCCATCCATAAAAGAAAACACTTCACTTCCCGCACACTCGTTGAGAATCTGATCAATGAAAGGTGTTGAGAAGTTATCTTTAATACATGCCTTTTTCAGGTCACGAAATTCCATGCATACACGGATTGTTCCTTTCTTATTATTCACAAGAACGGGATTGGATACCCATTTAGTCAAAGGAACTAGGTAGATAAAGCCAACATTAAGTAGTTTCTCTACCTCTACCTTAATAACAAGGGCCTTCCAAGAATTGATAGCTCTAAGACGTTGTCAAACATGTTTAGCATCTGGATACGTTCTAATCTCATGCTTGACAATACGAGGGTTGATTCCTAGCATCTCTTCATATGACGAAGAAAATATATCTTAGAATTCCTTGAACAATTTGGTTTAGATCATGATTTCTTCTGGTGAACAATTTGCACCGATATGTATGTTTTCAATCTTACCAGGGGTATGAGAGATATTGATCATGACAGTAGGAGAAATACCCTCCATATTTCCTTCAGAATAAATGTCGTGTGTATCAAGTGGAACTACAGCATGACTGACTATCTCACTCAAAGTAGATTGAAATTCATCTTGTTCAATTCTTTCAAGATCTGGGAGAAAAAAAGAGCGATGGTGCATATCATCCCAAGGTTTTTCGGAACCATTCATGGCTTCGATGATAGATTCATCCGAGGGAAAATTACCATCAAGGAATTCATGTGAACAAGACAATTAAGTGGCCCACACGGGCTTAAGAACAGGATCCTCCTCGTCCGTTGGTGAGGTAACATTATCGGGATCGATGAAAGAGTCAAGAATAACTTGATACGCAATCTTCGCTGTTGATAGTTGCATGGACATTCCATCATGTGACTGAACTTCACAAGACAAATTCAAGGAAGGTAGGGTCCAAGGATCACTAAAATAGGTAGTGAGGAAAGGAACATACCTCTCTGTCGAAACGGGCCTACTGAACATGGCGTAAACATGGTGAATTAGTGCCATGAAGTCGAAAGTTCCCATAAGGGATGAATACATTCCAACATTGATATTCTTAGCTGACGGCTGAGAATTGTTGATCACGGGGATTGACAATCCAATAGATGCATTGGGACTAGCATACGCAAAGGATAACTGGTCGATTTTCAAAATCTTCCCATCGAGTGGAAAACAAAGAGTGCGGAATATTTAGAAAGATTCGAAGAACCGAGAGCTTTCCAACAGATTAGAGACATCACACATGTAGCAGCACCTTCATCAACAACCACACGATTGATGGTATACTTTGAGTACCCCACATGGATTTGGAATGCCACATGGTAAGGCAAGCGAAGTTTCACATCTGTGATGAAAAACTTGATAAATTGTGATTCTACAAGGATGAATCACAAGTCTGAATAGTGGAGGTGTGTGTACCATGTCTAATAAATCTATGCCTTTTAGAAGGAAAAGACTCGAAATCTAGTGGTAACTATAATAGGCGAAGGGACGGGCGGGGATGTGTTGGTCACTATAATTGCTTAATTAATTCAAACAACCAAGTGAAACATAAATTATCAACCCAGGGAAGTCTTTTGTTTCAAAGATAGCTGCGCACTATGTATGCTCAATTCCAAAAGCACTTAGTGTTGTAGTAAAGAAATCATTCTATCTAAACTTGCTGAAGTGAACTGAAGCTCTGAATTGAATTATAGGAAAGCAATCTCTCTATTGCAATTCTTTCAAATTAAGAATCCTGGATTACATTTTAGAATAACATTGCAATGGAAAGGAACAATTGTCTTGCAATCAGAGAACAGGACCCTTACTCTCAAACAGAGGCTCAGTATTAACACTCTTCATAAAAACAATAATGAAGAAAACAATAAACTCTATCTAACAGAGAACAAAGCACTTGGTTCCTTTCTGTCTAAGCAGGAGCCTTGGGCCTTACTTCTGTTTAGCACACTTGTGAGATTGAAGTCTACAGAGAACAAGGCAATCTGATTCCTTTCTTTTT